>RWJN01000413.1:0-30856 GCA_004332605.1 Steccherinum ochraceum
GACACTGGAGATCCTTGGGCTTACATTTCACCAGATACCTGTTTGCGTATACCACGGTTCCCCAGAAGAGCGAGCGGAGTTGCGTAGTACAGTCATGGTGCTCCCTGAGAAGGACCGTGCCAAATTCTGGCTTGGAGTTCAAGGTATCCGCAATGGCTCTGGAAAGAGTTCTGCGCGTGGCAAAGGTCGAGGACGTCCGAAGGGCGGGAAAGCGAAGAAGCCACCACCCACACCTGTTGACGAAGACGAAGATCCACATCCGCACATGAAGACGCTGTTCCCTGTGGTCATCACGACGTACGAGATGCTGATGAAGGACCGAGCATACTTAGCAGCGTACAAATGGGGCTTTATTGTTGTGGACGAAGGACACCGGTTGAAGAACATGGATTGCAAGCTTATGCAAGAAATTAAGCAGATAACTGCGGATGGGAGGATGGTGTTGACGGGGACACCCTTACACGTATGTTCTGCTTGCGTTCTCAGCGGTGTTGATTCTGATCTTCCGCCAGAATAACTTGGCAGAGCTATGGTCTCTCCTCAACTTTGTGCTACCCGACATCTTCTCCGATCTCTACACATTCCAGGACTGGTACGTCTCGTCTCGTCTCGCTCCAGACGTATGCTCACGTTTTTGTAGGTTCAATCTGCCTGCAATGCAAGCATCCGCATCCAGCGCACGTTCTTCACGTGTCATCCACTCTCTCCATGCCATCCTACGTCCATTCCTTCTTCGACGTCTCAAAGTGGATGTGGAAACAAACCTCCCGCCGAAGAAAGAATACGTCTTGTACGCTCCCCTGAGTCAACGTCAGCACGAGGTGTACGACGCCATCGTCCAAGGCGGTCTCCGTGCGCTGCTGCTACAAGAGCAAGGTGTGAAGGCGCCTGCGGAGGAGAAAGAGACCGTGGACGCGGATGCGGATGATGAGGAGGTTGGTACGCGAACCAGGAGCAAGAAGAGGGGTCGGCCACCAAAGAAGCGATACGACGTTGACGGAGATGATGACGAGTATTTCAAGAAGTTGGAGTCTGGAGAGTTAGAAGCGAATGAGGAGAAAGAGCGGGTCGAGCGAGATCAGCGGGCCGGGAGAGATTGGCAGTATAAGACGCAGCGTAAGTGGTTGATCTCTTGGCCAGAAACTAATGCTCACGATTTGAATCCTAGTCAAGAAGGTGAACAACATGAAGCTCCAGAATACTGTCATGCAGCTTCGCAAAGTATGCTCGCATCCGTTCCTGTTCGATTGGCCCTTGGACCCAGTTTCCATGCAACCAGTATTGAACGAAGAGCTTTCCAGTATCAGCGGAAAGATGATGGTCCTTGACCGGCTATTATCGGAGCTGTTCAAGCGCAAGCATAAAGTCCTTCTTTTTAGCCAGTTCACGACGATGTTGGACATCATCGAGGTTAGTTCCTACGCTTTGACCGCAATCATCAGCAGCTCATAACTGCATTGCAGGATTGGGCGACCGAGTTCAAGGGATGGACGCTATGCCGGATAGACGGCTCCACTCCTATGGCGGATCGTCGCGATGCTGTGGACCGCTTTCAGAATGGAGGTGATGATACGGACGCCCCTCGGCTGTTCCTTCTCAGCACACGAGCTGGCGGTCTTGGTCTCAACTTAGTCGCTGCCGATACCGTTATCTTCTACGATCAAGACTGGGTATGTTCAGTTTCATCTTCGTATTGAGCCTCTCATACTAACCTCGCTCCCAGAATCCTCAGATGGACCTTCAAGCACAGGATAGGGCTCATCGTATCGGTCAAACCAAGCCGGTCCTCATCTTCCGACTCGTCAGCGCACATACGATAGAAACGAAGATCATGCAACGCGCTACGGAGAAGCGCAAACTCGAAGCCCTCGTCATCGCCAAGGGCAAATTCAAGGCACCCACCGCTGGCGTTGGTGCACGTCCGTCGCGTCCTGAGACGATGGCAGAGATGGCTGCTGCCCTCCTCAGATTAGAGGGCGAGAAGATTCAGATCGTTCCGGATACGGCTGCTGGAAAGGCCAGTGTCATCAGCGATGAAGACTTGGACATGCTGCTGGACCGTAGTCCGGAGGTATTCGTGGATCGTGGCAAAGGATGGACTTCTGCTGAGAAGGAGCGCGAGGGCGAGGCGAGGAAGGCGGCATTTGCGGTGTATGAAGCCTCGTCGAGCGAAGGGAACGATGCGTTGGCGGATATGATGGGTGAAGCAATCACGGAGTAGAGCGTTTTCTTCACGACTTTCATGTTTCTTTGCATCACTTCAAAGTATACCCACATCTGTATCGTAGATTTTATTCATTATTTGTAGTCTAATGCGAGCCCATCATGGGACCTGACCGGTGACCGTTCGAATTGCAGATGTAGATGAGACGAGGCCGAGACTGGCTGTTTGGACATTACAGCGAGGCGATGTGCTTGAAATGCTGAAGTTTCCGAGATAAATCAGTGAAGTTACGTATGTTTTGGACATACTTCGTGAGTAGCTATGTTAGTACGATGAACTTGACACTGAACCCATTTGCACGTGGCATCCTCCCTTTTTTTGACGCAACGGCTCATTTGTTTTTCTTCCTGCAACCATCTTGTCGGCCTTTTCTGAAGTTTCTCTTCACTCCATCATGCATCACCCTCCGCTTGTACCACTCCTGACGGCTCTCACCATCCATCTCACATGGTCGAATTTCTCTTGCTAAACAGTCTCCTCCCAGGCTGACAGCGCTGACATGGTTACAAACATCTTCGGTTCTCCGGCTGGCGTTTGGCAGGCCCCTCACCTCGACTGCCGTTTGGCCCTCTCCTCTCCTCTCGCTACGTGGTTGGTTTCTTGCTTTTGATGTTCGAGGATGTCCTCACAGTCGAGACACCCTCATGACGCACATCCAGCGAGCAACGGCCAGGGAACCGGCCAGCGTGCGGAAAATGCTGAAGAAGATCTTGAAGCGAAGCAGCCGTCATCAGGTATGTAGAGTCTGTAGAGACTGCCACAATGGTGTGCTAAGCACCAAACTCAGATCGTGAACCTGGTCGTCGCACTCCCTCTCGAGGTGGCCATGATCAAATTTGGTCTCTGTACAATGCCGAAGCTGCTACGTGGGACAACTCGCTTGCCGTTCGTCTGCGCGAGAACACGGAAGGGCTGTTGATATTCGTGCGTGGCTTTTGACTTCCGTGTATTCAAATCTAACCTTGTGCGGATTCTAGGCTGGCCTTTTCTCCGCTACGGTGACTGCCTTCCTCATCGAAAGCTACAAGTACCTCCTTCCCGACTCAGGTGATGCTGCGGCAACCTACCTACTCCAGATCTCACAACAGATCGCCTCCCTAGGAAATATGTCGGCTCCTGGTACACCTGCTCAACACCTTCCCTTCGAGCCGACCCCGTCCACGATTCGCGTCAATATCCTGTGGATGCTCAGCCTCATCGTTAGTCTGGGGTGCGCATTGTGCGCTACCCTGGTACAGACATGGGCTAGTCGCTATGCGCGTTTGATCCAATCCCCCGCAACTGAGTACGCCCAAGCCCAGCGACGTGCTTACCTGTTCGAAGGAATGAACAAGTCGAGACTCTACGACTGGGTCGAATTCCTTCCTGCGCTTCTCCACATTTCTCTCTTCCTCTTCTTTGCCGGTCTCGTCGAGTTCTTGATGCCGATCAATGACGCCGTCGGGCGTGCAACGCTCGGTATCGTGCTGGTCATAGCGGCAGCCTACCTCCTCGCGACCCTGTACAACTTGGTTGCATGGAACTCCCCATTTCGAACACCTCTCTCTTCTGGATTCTATTGGACGTTCGTTGGAGGGGCACAGGTGTACAAGCACTGTGTTGCATTCGCGTTGAACGTTGTTGCCACGTTCTTTCCTTGTCAACAGGCGTCTCATATTGGGCACACCTTCCGTAGAAAGGTGGACTCGACGTTACACAAGATAGGGCGAGACTGGCAACATCGCTCCGGACGCACCATTGAGACTCATTACATGGCTCTGAGGTGGTTACTACTTCGCACCATGAACGTGGATCAGATGGTGCGCGTTTTGGAGGGGTTAGAGGCATATCTCACTTCGGGGTCAAGTCCTGATGGAGTGCAGGTCGTACTGCGGCTTGGTCTACGGACCCCCTCCTTGCCGGGATTGGGTGTTCGTATCGGACGACTGTTACAGTCTTCTACCCCAAACCAGCCTATGACGTCTCCTTTCGGCAACGGAGAACAGGGTTGTGCTGACCTGTGCACCCGCATCCTCTGGTACATATTCACAAACACCACAACATCGCAGCGCTTGGGAGGACCCTACTGGACTGTCTGGGCATCCCGTCATACCCTCCTTGCTCTGCGCCGCCTCTGCATGTCACCCACACCAGTCTCCGACAACAGCGCGGTTGTCGCGCGTTGCGCGTCGATGGTGATTCTGCATCGTGCGCTGACGGATGTCGCACACAAGATGGACATCGGCGAACTGGAAATCCACGCGCCAAGCGCGTTTCGTGTCCCTGACATCGTCTGGGCTGTCGGAAACGAGCTGATGTGGAGGTACAAGAAGGAGCTGCATGAGATCGAAGTGATACGGCTTCTGCTCCCTTACGGGTTCGAAGCGGAAATGGTCAGTGGCCCTGCGCCGACCCAGGTTCGCATGAGCAATGCGGAACACGGCTCCCGACGTGTTCAGAAGATCCTGGTAACCATAGGAGAGTCGCCGCAATTCAGCCAAGTCACACCGGGTTCGAAGTTACTGAATGAAGGCTGCCTCATCGGTCTTACAGAGCTGCTGCTGTTCACTAACAACATCCCCGGTGTTGCCTCCTCGGACGACAACCTCGACCATTCTCATTTTCTCTCGAAGACCCTAGGCGGCATCGCGCTTGGCTGGTCAGGTTCTGGCACGAGCATAGGATCCCAGAAGGCGTTTGTAAACGCCGTTGGACAAGTCACATCGACCTTCAATGCACATCCTTCACCATGCGTTCTCATTTCCCCTAGGAAAACCTTTGTCAAGGATATTATTCGTTACCTCCGCCCCGTCGTAGGCACATTGGATGCACCAGAGTGTGCTGTCCGAGCTAACGGCTACTTGGATACGCTTGCGAATTACCTGAACACGTTGTCCACTTCTGTCTCTCCCGCGTCGCCTCGGTCTCCTCCCGGCGATCTCGCTTTGCCGCCAAGACGTACTCTGTTCGGGAAGATGTCTCTTCTGAGCGGTAGAGGCACTGATGCACCTCTCCCGGACCCATACGTTGGCTTGGGATCGCGCGATGAGGAGGACGAAGCGAAGGACGAAGCGCAGGTCAATATCCTGCAGGATCCCTAGCATTCAGCTTCCTCCATTCCCGAGACAAGCAGCCGTCCATCCAGCGCCATGCCCTCCCTGGATTCGTATCTGTTGGGTGCCCCTACTACCCTTCCTCTGCGGATATGGCTGTGCTACGTCGATGAGTCAAATGGCCACTCCATTCGATCTTTTCCCTCGACAAATCAAGCAGGACGGAGCCTCCAATTCAATACAAACAGACGGATGCCACACCCACTCTACTTGAAGACGTTCTCTCCCATGTCTCACAATTATCTGCGCGTTCAACTTCATCAGCCACACACGCCTGCTCCGCCGATGACAGCACCACGTCTCACTTATCAAGCTTACGCCGACGCCGCCATAGTCACCAGCTCATATATCGCTCCATAGCTCTCTGCCAAGCTGCATTAGCGGCTTCAAGCCCTGCAAGGTACTGTAAAATGGCACCGTTGTATGGTGTACGTGTTGTCTTTAATGGATGTTGTGCGATGTATAGCCTCCGTCGCTCTCCCTTGCAGTGACATTTGTGGTATCGCGTGGAAGCCGAAAGCCTTCCACGGCTTCCATGTTCTCTCTTCGATGGCACGTCCAGCCGTGCTTCGCGATTGTCCGTACAAATGATGCATTGGGTCACCCCATTCGACAATGATGTGGAGTGACTGTCTCAACTCCCTAGTCCCTCGAGCATGTATGGCCCCACAATCATAACCCTATGTCATTTGTTTTGACCTTACTGCCCTTAGAACCCGAGAATTATTGAACTTTCATTAGGACGCCGCCACGTATCCACAACAAATCCGGACAAGGCCCACGTCTCCCTGTGGGAAAATCCAGCGCCGAGAGAATCGGGAGGAGTAGAATCCTCGGTCATCTGAATCGCATCTGCGTAAACGGTCAAAGACGCATCGCGTAACGGTGTTCGTGCATAGCGAACTTAGGGCCGTATTCCGAAACAGAGCCTGGATGCTACAAGATGCCACAACCACCTCATCCGTCGGCACCGCCGACAACGTTAACTGCAACTGGCCCTGCCCGAGAGGCATCAGTCTCCAAGTCAATCTGTTAGGGTGCAGGAAGATATATTTCTCCACCTCCTACTTCCGAAAATCGGGCACTTAGTGCACCCGGACAAGTCAGGGTCAAGATCTAGAGGTGAGTGGCGAAGCCGTCCTGATCTACCGTCGATTTATGCGCGTTGTTGCCCCTCCTCTATTCCTTTTGTATCAACGTTCTTCCTCTTCGCCGCTGGTGACTAAACACTTAAATATTTAATAGAGTAACGTTGGTATGTGAATCGGATGGACACCTAAGAGGCTTCTTTCCCCACCCCCACCAAGCTTCTTCCCCTCGCACATCCGGTATTCACAAGCTTTGGTCCTCTTCCGATACCTCTCCCAGTCATCACCAGCATCAATGGCGGCAAGCTCGTCTCGTATCGTGACGAAAGTCCTGCAATCTGCGGATGGAACACCAATCTACGCGGAAGCTGTTGGGGATGCTTCGAAGCCTAGCGTAGTCCTGGTACACGGTTTCGCAGTCAGTAGCATTGCATTTGACGGGATATTTGGTGAAGGAGACGAGGGTAGAGACAGTTGGTTGGATGAAGTATACTTGGTGAGTCTCCCTAACTGTGTTCCCTCTTGCCATCCTTCCTTGTTTTCTGGATGTACTGATGTGTGTAATTAGGTCCGATACGACACACGCGGTCACGGACGAAGTGGGAAGCCTGCTGATCCTGCGTCCTGGGAGTCGAGAAGGTTAGCGGAAGATTTTGACGCTGTTGTGAAAGGATTTGGGATGTCTAGACCGTTTGTAGCGTGCTGGTACGTCCGAGACACGCTCTATTTGGGAGTGAGTCACCTTTGACGAAGTTTTTGCAGGAGCCTGGGAGGTAACTCGCTATCTGCTTACCGTACGAGCCTCGAGCTGACCAAGTCGCTTTGTAGGATTGACGATTACGGATATTCTCAGCAACAATTCCCCCGATTACCTGTCGGGGGCCATCTTGCTCGCTGGGTATCCATCATCCACGGCAGTCTACAAGCTTGCGGCACCACCCGCGTTGGCGATGATTCCTCCGTTTCGTAACACCACCTCCATTGAAACACTCCAGGCCACAGCACAAGATTTCTTGGCCGCTTTTACGGCACCGGGGTCAACACCACTTCCATTCATACTGCAACAAGCACTACTGGGGAACGTTCTGTCGCTACCTAGGGGATGCATGGAGCATATTCTCATGCGAACGCAAGACGAGACACACTTATGGAACGCAGGGAAAAGTGGTCTTCCGATGCTCGCTGTCAATGGGACGGAAGATCCTTTGGTTGACGGTGCGGCATCAGCCAAGATGCTGCAGTCGGAGTGGAAGGACATAACGATTCACAGTGTCAAGGGCGCGGGTCATATGCCGTTCTGGGAGAAGCCTGCTGAAGTGAGAGAAATCATGCTGTCATTCGTAAGGCGAGTTGTGCGCTCAAACACAAGTCCACTGTAACGATGCAAAGGGTGTTATGGATGTAGAGGGTTTATTTTTCGGTTGTAATTGTAGCATCGTTCATATGTTCTCATTGTTTTCGTATCTACTGACAATGCTTATCCCACCACTGGATAGTACTTGGGACCACCTGAATGAAATACTGTTACGTGTGTCGTCATGAAATCCTCAACATGGAAGTGACCGAACCCGGACGATCCTCTGCGTCATAGTGTAACTGTAAGCGGGGCGGATCACAAATAAATGGACGACAGATGGACCCACCCATATCCACCATTAGACCAGAACGGCTCCGTGTGCATAGTTGGTCCGTTGACTTCCACATAACCTGTCCGAAGGATGTAAAAAGAGTGCGCAAGAGTGCGATTCCGAAATAAACATACCAGCACGAATCCGATGCGAAACTTCAACGGCTCTATTGATGTTGTCTGTCCACAGGCTGGCCACCAATGAGTAGTCGGACGTGTTGGCCAGCTCTATTGCGTCCTCGACTCGGGCCACCACGGCGACAGCCAAGACTGCGTTTCATAAGATCAGAACATTCTGATAAGAGGCTTTCCGAGTGGATCGCTAACCTGGGGCAAAGCATTCGGCGCCCCAGATTCTCATGCCAGGTTTGGCTCCTATGACGAGATGAGGCTGGAGGACGCCATTGACCCGTTGCATATCCCCCACGAGTACTCTAGCACCCGAGTTCTGTGCTTCTTTAACAATCTGGATGGCGTTCTCTGCGGCGTTCTCGTTGATAAGTGTGGCAAGATGAGCTCGAGGGCTACCGGCGACATCGCCAGCTCTGGTGTTCGCGAAGTGCTTCTGAAGTTCGGAGATGAACTCCTCTGCAACACCCTGCTGCACGATCGCTCGTGCAGTCGCCATGCAATTCTGGCCGGAGGTAATCATGGCGCTAGATGCCACAGCGCGTGCCGCTTTCTTGATGTCTGCGTCATCTAGTATCTGACCAGAAGAACACGTATTCCGTGAATATACAGCCGTGGTTTGGGATCAACAACATACGTACAACTGCGGGTGCTTTGCCTCCAAGTTCCAGAACGCATGTCTTGAGGTGCTTTCCTGCCTCCGAAGCAATGATCCGGCCAACTTTCTCGCTACCCACGAACTACAGGCATCCTGAATTAGCGAGGGTCTGGGCCGGCAGAATGGGGATCTTACACTGATTTTGCGAATCAATGGATGTGCGATCATTTCTGCTATCAGGCCAGGCGCGTCGGAAGGAGAGATAGAAAGAAAGTTCAGTACTCCTTTAGGTATACCAGCCTGTCATCGCGATGAGTATCGCGTTCAACCGATAATTAGAGACAACTGGCTGTCATACCTCATGAAAACACTCCACCACAATCTCCTGACTCCTGGGTGATAAGTCGGACGCCTTCACTACCACCGTATTGCCACAAAGCAGAGCAACCGCCATTGCTCTGACGGTCATCATAATAGGCGCATTCCACGGTGCCACAACCAAGCTGCAAATCATATGGTCGGTTCAGCGAATACAACGCAGTACGCATAGCACAAAGAAGGACGTACACAACACCAAGGGCACGTCGCTGCGACATCACTAAGCCGCCAGGAAGTACCGACGGAAAGGA
This sequence comes from Steccherinum ochraceum, assembly GCA_004332605.1. Taxonomy (NCBI): domain Eukaryota; kingdom Fungi; phylum Basidiomycota; class Agaricomycetes; order Polyporales; family Steccherinaceae; genus Steccherinum; species Steccherinum ochraceum. The sequence continues at coordinate 9,388 of RWJN01000413.1, forward strand.
ATCTCCCTTCAAGTCTGCGAGCATGCTGGCGACATCTTTGAGATACCGCACCGTAGCCACGGTCTGCATCGTGATTTCCATCTCGGATATCCCAGTTTCGGCGGGGATGATCTCTTTGACTCTGTCCAGGTATGTGGTCGTGCCAAGGATTCCTGAAGCCTTCACAAGGACCTCAGCTCTATCGCGGGGGTGAGTGTCCTCCCACGAACGGAACGCTCGTCCCGCTGCGTCTATGGCTTGCATACAGTGTTGTCGGTTTGCTGCGGAAGCATGACCGACGATGTCGCCTGTCAACGGATTTCGCACTTCGTACGAACCTTCTTCCAGGTGGCATTGTTCGCCGTTGATCCAAAGAGGAGTCACAGGAGCCATGGCAGTCATTGTTGGGGAAATTTCGTCTACCGCCAGCTAGGCAGCTCCTTTATATGCAAATAGGGATTTTTGAACGCAGTAGTAGTCAAATGAGGCTAGCTCAGTTGCTGACGCAGTCGCTCGACTACAAGGCGGGTCCGCGAGTATGTCGAAACTTCGATTCATCGAGTTTGTCGCTGGTTCTTGAAGCTTGACACCGCTGAGAAGCACCGTACACGGTACCGGCGTCGTTCATTGCGGTTTCATTCTTCTATCGGTACGGGGATGCGAGAGGATACCACTAGCAGCGGTTGATGTCGATTTGACCGGTCTGACCTATGATGCTGCCCAAGGCAGTATTGACGCGTTCTTCTGCGTTCTCCGTTTCATAAATCTGCCAATTCGAAGACAGCCTGAATCCGAGAATAGCTGACACAACGATAGAATCCAGCCAGTGCATAATAATAGACATCCCGGAGCGCACCTTCTGGCGAGACGCTCTCTGAACATCGCCGGCTGGCAAGCTTTGGGGTTGAAACAAGATTGGACTTGGGACATTCAGCGTTGGTTCTACGCGTTCAACGAGCATTCGTCGGAGGAACAGCTTCAGAAGTGTCAGTGTCACCGACTCAGAGAGCCTGGTGATTGAAGACGGAGCGCGCGCGTCTGAACGCGGTCGCCAGTAAGGGAGAATTGAAGCGGAGCTAAATATGCCGGCTTTAATATTGCACTTCAGCTCAGCTCCGCTTCGGCACGGAGATCGCCTCCTTCACTCGTTCCAATACCTACTTGATTCCTTTTCTTCCAGACTACGATACTTTCAACGCTTTTGACAGTGCTACTTCGACTGGTGGATGGACTCCCCAAGAGTCTGGATGTCTTCTTGACGGTGCGCACGTTGCTTGGGAGAACACAATCGGTGTAGGCTCTGAGGGAGAATGGTAGCCCCAAGACTGCTCTTGAGTCACAAGAGTACGGGTGTATGGTGCGTAATTATCCCACTACATCTGTATCATATCTCTAACTTCAGTCTTACTAGACAAGTAGCATCATGCACCGACCAGAGCCACTATCGTTGCCGTAGACGAAGTGCGCTCTCAGTCAAGATGACCTGCCATGCTTAGCGGTGCGACTTCTGTATCATCATCAACATATCACCGAGCTGTCTACGAGTTTACAACGTTCACATCTCACGATTGAGACTGCGAGGATAGAATTTTGCCTCGACTACTGTTCATGCCCAGGCACATTCGTGCTCGGCCCATCTTACGCTTCGATGTTCTCAGGAACGTTTCGTTCTACGTTCGTCGCGATAACGCTGTTCTTTCGTCGGATGAGTTACACACTCAAGTATTTGACAATGATACCTCATTGTCTCGCTGCTCTATGATCCTGCGTGCAGATTTTGATGTCGTTCTCTCGTTCCGGTCATCGAGAACTGATCTTTAAGCAGCAACATAATCAGCACCTCCTGAGAACTCCCAGATGGCTCTTGGCTTGCATGGGAGCATCGTACAACGAAGGTTCTCACGGAGGTTGGGCATGTCAGAGGTCCGGAGTACCTGAGGTATCCGTCGTGTCTTCGCAATCAGCTCGCGGCGTCAACTTGATACGGCGGTACGACAGTGGTCGCACGTCTCACGAGAAGATAGGCAAAACCGAAGACAATCTCGGCCATGGTCATGTGTAGATATGATATATATGATACCCACGTAAAGGAATGTGGTCGGGAAGTGAGTCTGATCGCCGCCATCTCTTCCTCCCTCTTCCTCTCAGCGTCGCCGTCAAAGAGTTCCTCCTTCCCTTGACCTGTGGTCAGGGGCTCGAATTTCTTTCACTTATCTTCAACTCGTCCTCTTCCTCACTCATATAATGGCTACCGACACATCTACTCACGGCGTTCCAGGTACAGCAACAAGCATTCAGGAGTCGACGAAAACTCCACTACCAGGGCCCAAACATCCGTTAGACCCACTGACACCCGACGAAGTGAGTCCGATAGACAGCCTGTAAAATAAATTCTGTACTGATATTTTCTCAGATCGTTGCGGTGTCCTTCAGTGTGAGGAACTACACGGCCGCATACACGGAGATCAAAGCGATCCGCTTCATCACAACCTATCTCCTTCCACCTCCGAAGAAGGATGTTCTAGCTTATTTGAGGATCCCCTTGAGTACTGGTGCCGAACCGGGACCCGTTCCAACGATTGTGAGGAAAGCTGAAGCGGATGTGAGTACACCAAAATAACGACTGCGTTGATCTGATCTGATCTTGCATCTCATTCTCAGTTCATTGATGTCGTCACTGGGTTAGCTAGCTGTTCATCTCGCGATGTGTCAATCTTGCTCATGCGAACATGTTCATTTTGCCAGAGATTCGTATAACACTATTCTCGCTCTGGAAGACGGTGTGTGGAAGGTTGAGGCCGTAGATAAGCTCCCGGACGGCGTTCAGGCCCAGATCAGCGTTGAAGAGTTGTTGATGTGCGAGGAGATCATCCGTCATGACGAGCGAGTGATCAAACTCGCGAAAGATGTCGGTGAGTATAGCCAGGAACTGGTCTACACGATATTCATAGGCTTGCAGGTGTCGAATCCCATCAACTCTTCGCCGATGGATGGGCCGTTGGTTAGTGCCCTCTTCCTGATTCATTGCATATTCATATTCAGAATACTCGTGACATGCACAGGTTACGACGACCGCTTCCCGAAGAAGAATCGTATCCAGCAGGCTATCATCTTCGCTCGCTACAGCGAACACGATAATCTTTATGCCCACCCTTTGGTAATAAGCGTCTGGCCATCCGCGCGTGAACGACGCTGACGATTTCTCCGCAGGATTTCGTCCCCGTCGTCGACTCGGTTGCCAAAAAGGTCATCCATATCGACTGGCCCCCTCAGTTTACGAAGAAGTCTTCAGAGTCAACGCTGAATTTCGCATCTGCTGGCAAAGATACCTCTTTGAATACGGCGACTACTGCGCCTCCCACTTTGGGGAGCTCAGCGCAGGAGCTCCAACGCGAGCGTATTCCTCCTCCCAAGGAACCTCAGAACTTCTTACCAGACCTCATCCAGGAAACGCAACCTAACTTCAAGATTAGAGACGATATCAAGCCTCTTCATGTTGTTCAGCCCGAGGGAGTGAGCTTCAAAATGAATGGCCACGAGCTGGAATGGCAGAAATGGAAAATGCACATAGGTAAGAGGCATCAGCGTGTGCCGCATACGATTTGCTAATCGGGCCACCAGCTTTCCACCACCGTGAGGGAGTTGTCCTGTCCACTGTGACTTACAACGACGACGGTGTGATTAGGCCCCTCTTTTACCGCCTCTCATTGGCGGAGATGCTGGTTCCCTACGGTGCACCAGAGCATCCACACCCGAGAAAACACGCTTTCGACGCGTGAGTTATACTGCATTTATATTCTTTCCGAATCTAACGGCATTTATCAGTGGGGAATACGGGATGGGAACCATGGCGAACGAGCTTGCGCTAGGCTGCGATTGCTTGGGCCAGATTCACTACCTGGTACGCATTGCCACACTCAAATTTACCTCTCCTAAACTGATATATCTTCGTGAAGCCCGGTGCCTTCGTCAAACACGATGGCTCAGCGTTCGTTATCAAGAATGTCATTTGTATACATGAAGAAGACCACGGTCTCTTATGGAAGCACACCGATTATCGTGTCGGAGGTCGGTCACATGCAGTGCGTTCTCGCCGTCTGGTAGTCAGCATGATTTGCACACTTGCAAACTACGGTACGCTCTTTTACCCCCTGCATTACCTCTAGTTACTTATGATTCACGGTCAGAGTACATCTGGAATTATTACTTCTACCAGGATGGCAGTGCCGAGCTTGAGATCAGGTTGTCTGGCATCCTCCAAGTCTACGTGAACAGCAAGGACGAGCCGAATCCCTTCGGTTCCACGGTCGCACCTGGCATCAATGCTCAGTATCACCAACATCTCTTCTCCGTCCGTCTGGACTCTATGATTGATGGCCTCAACAACACCGTTGTCGAGACAGATGTTCTTCCGCTCGACGCGCCCACAGGTTCCATTCACAACTTCGCCGGTAATGGCTTCTTCACGCGTGAGACGCCTATCACAAAGGCCAAGGACGGTGCGAGGGAATACAGCGTCCAGACCGACCGCAGATGGATCATTACCAACCCAGAACACCAGCACCCCGCGTCAAAGAAAAATGTGGGCTACGCTATCGGAATGAAAGGCGGCGTCTGCAAGATGATGGCGAAGGAGGACAGTTGGGTTGTGAAACGCGCTGGTTTCACGCAGAAAGATCTGTGGGTTGTGAAAGACGTCGAGGGTCCGAAGGGATCGCGGATGTGGCCATCCGGCAAGTACGTACCTGGAACCAGAGGCGAACATCAGGACGAATTCATCACTTCATGGGTGCGAGGCGAGGATAACCTTGTTGGAGAGGACCTTCTGGTCTACCTCACAGTCGGTACGTCATATCTGCTCGAAGCTAGGATGGTCGCTGATAATATGCCCTGTGATAGGTACGACCCATATTCCGCGACCCGAAGATTGGCCTGTGTAAGTTGCCTAGCATGATGACAACTTCACCGTTCGCTGATCTGCGGATACGATAGGATGCCCGTCGAGATGCTCCGAGTGTCATTCAAGCCGTTCCACTTCTTCACCGCGAATCCGAGCTTGGACCTTCCTGGAGCAAATGACACGCATAGCGGCCCTGCATTCCCGAATGGCGAGGCAGCTGCCTGCTGCTCCAACTCGAACTGAAGGGTCGTAAACGTGCCCAGGAGCATGCCGTAACGTTTTGTGCAAGTGTATCACCGTTCCGTCACCCGCAAGTAATCAACGCTGTATCCATAGATATTCAACATATCTCGGACTATGCCCTCAATGACGTAGCATGTATCTTCTTGTTTGCTGTTACATAGCCTCGAATGCTAATCAGATATTCTGACCGGTCATCGAGCAACGTGGCGTACGCGTGTCCTTCAGGATGAGACCATCGTACAAACCCAATCGGCCCACATCGACAGTCCTGGGAGCCCAGACGGTAACTATGAGCGTCCGCGTATGACAAGTACTGGGATCGGCGTTGAGAACGTTGAGACGAGCGAGGATCAACGGACGTGGTTCAACTGAATTGTTATATGGGCGTTTCTGTGACAATCGAGACCAACCGAGTATTGCTTCCCCATACCTGTCCCATTGCCACAAGGTACTAAGTGGTATATCAGGATGCCTCGCACTCTGAGGCTGACTTCGGTGGTGATGGTGTGATATGAAAGCGTATAGATGAAGGAACCACATGTTCACTTCAAGTTTGTGACCTTAATCCCACACGTCCACTACCGGAAACCGGTTATTGTTTAGATCGCTGTATTCACGAGCCTATTACAAGTTCACTCAGAGTTTCTACGGGTATTGGTGGAGGTTGTATACATTTGAGGTAGATGAATTCGATGAGTCGCACTCTGTTGTCTGTATACAACCTTTAGGGTGAGTCTCCTCAGACGCGAGCCTTGCCTTCAACTTGCAGACGACGACTGATGCTTCACAATGGGCGAATTTCCGAAGTTCCGAAGATTTATCTTGATCCACTTGCTCATTGCATTCTGCTCTCATTGGAGAAAAGGATGCTCACTAGGAAATGGTCAGGCCGAACGGATTACAGCGAAGTAAGCCCCAGCGGCCCTCAAGACCCCAAGGCGGGCAGCACTGTATTCTTGACCACAGAACATGATTGAAAGTCGAGCTTTTCATTATGCCTGCTGACGCGGAACGCATAATCCATCTGGAAACAGCTCCTCGCGATCGTACATACGAGGTATCATGCCTTCTTGTACTGATGCTACATACCTTGAACATGACATGCTATACAAACCTTGTAGTACAAACCACTGGCAGATGGTCAGCATCTGGCGATGAATCGGATAGCAAGATAGCAAGAGGTCTGAAAGACCGTGACCGAGATCGTGTCCAGTCCGACCTCGACCGGAATACTAGATTCAAAGCGTTCGGGCGAGCTGCCTTTCGCTGCCAGCGATGACCGATTCCTCTGCATAGGTCTGAGATTTTCTACGATGGTACACAGACGATCTTGACATGATGCATTTGCACATGTATGGGTCCATAGGAAGGATGTCGGCGGAGATCCAGCGACTGGAGGGGAAGGTATCAGCATTTCCATGTTGGAGGGCTTATGATCACGTGAGGGTGTTTTGCGCTGTAGAGATGCACGGGTGAGAGAATCCTGAAATGATCTGTCAGCCAGCACGCGCTCTAGAACGGGACGGTAAACACGAAGAAGATCCATGCATCTATTGATAACATTCGCGATAGAAACAAAGAAGCGTTGTACAAACTGAATGCCATGCGCGTTCCGCGAGAGGAAGGAAACGCAGATACCGATCTGGAAACCAGGTCTTACGCTCAGCTCTGATGTCATACTTTCCGCTATCGCTACCGCCAGTCCTTCACGGTACATGGACCGGCCCAACACTAGCAGCAGAGAGACAACACGTTCGTGTCACCTGTCGCTGCGCAACGTCGCGCTCATCGATTGCTCTCTTGATCGAGCATGCAGCAGACCGCAAGAGTAAGCGAAGTTCCTGAAAACCAACACGATGCTGTATCAGGGCACAAGTCAAAGCAACGACGACCGTACGCACAGTCAGTAGAAGCGTCCACAGGCAGTAACAGCCAGTCAGGCGCCATTGGACCCGCAACTGCAAGTTCCATTGGACCACGGCCTTGCCTCAAAAGCTCATATTTTCCCCCGCAGATGGCGATGGATTGTTCAACGGCCATACTTTCTTCTTCTCGCCGCCTAAGCGAGGTTCCAACGGCGCTGCAGAAGAGGGATCGCCATCTTCTTCAGGGGGCGAAGCGGCATCTGACCCGTAGGCAGCTCGTACACCAAGTGTGGCACATAGCGCTTTGTGGCGTGAACGTATCTGACGGAACAATTTCGGTATGTCGAGGTCGGATGGCTCAGATGCAGAGGGATTCGCCTTCGGGAACTGAGCAATGAGATCTTGGAGATATTTGATGTGGTGCAAACTACGACTACACCACCACAGCCGGGAACAGGCGAGCAGTGGTAGTAAAGGTACCGTCAGTAAGCTCGCTGTAAAGTGAAGAATCAGGTAGTCTCACGTACTCATCGTCAACGCCTCTTTTGTCGTATATTGCTTTCCATACGCTCGCAAAGCCCTCGTAGAAAGCGAGCTCTTCCCACATTTCAAAGCCTTTCTCTCTACCTAACGCTCTTCCTTCGATCAGACCGTGAATCCGTCCGTGCGCAAATCCGTCTTTGTAGCCTTCATTGAAAAACCTAACATCGTGTTAATTTAAGCCTTGGGAAGCTGACGGAGGCCGTACGTTGCTTCCACGTTGACAAGTTCTTCTAGATCAAAATCCATCGCGAAGGCGTTGTGGAGGTGGAGGTGCAGAATCAAGATGCATATGGTCAAATTTAGCAAATGGCGGATGCAAACGGCCGCGGAGTTCGAATATGCAGAATAATAATCGGTCACATATGGTAGCCCGTAACAGTGACGTAACGCCGTGTACACTGTCACGCTGGGGACTCCTCCAGCGTGGTGCTTCAAATAAAATATTAGGGTATCAGTATCCATATACACTACAGGCAATCGTCGTCGCAGAACTCTGGTATCGCTCCAAGTCCATGATGACAGTAGAAATCAACGAGAACACATCACACCTGCGCTCGACATCAGCCATTGATGAAGCAACCACAACAACGGGATGGACTCACTAGACTCAGCTCCAATGTCCAGACTCTGCGTGCCCACAACTTGATGACCTTCTCAGGCTCTCCCTCTTCCGCCAGGTTGACATCTATCCCATCCCACCAGCACTTGCGCTGAGGAAGATCATTCAGTCAAAGGACACAATACTAAAGAACAAGGATTTACCGCTGGCTTCCTCCAGAACAACAGTAGTTTCTGCGCAGTGCCCATCTGAGTATAATCAATGGTCACCGGTCTATCCGAGCCCACATGGTGTTGGATGCCGGTCTTCAGCAGCACCAGCGCAATGGAAGAGATGCAACAACGATTGGGCTCCATAGCCCGATACCCCCACTCGTCATCACGGTCGAAACCACTGCAGACACAAGTCAACAACGGTATGACACGAAGACAATGTCGCAACGCACCTCATGCACAGCATGTCGATCAGATGTTGTTCCGCGATGTTATTCTCCTTGCTGACGTTTCGTTGTAGAGCAGTGAAGATGTTGCGCTTGTGGAGCAAGTAGTTGCCACATTTGCGTTTGAGGTCTAAGAGCGCACCATTCGCGATACCACTTGAGTTCGTGGCTGCTTGTCCGTCTTTGGGAGGAATAGCGAAGTACTCCAGCTCTTCGCGTAGGACTATGATGGCTTGCTTCGTCAGGAGGGGATTCTGGGACGCGGATGGTCCGAAGTCGGACGTTGGTGACCCTCCTTCAGCTAAATGCTGCTGTGCCGCGAATAGCCCTGGTGATGAAGGCGAGCCGTAGAATGTATCAGATGCGTTCTTGAAGAAAGTCAGAACATAAGAGAAGCAATCAGGGTCGAACTGGAAATCGTAGCTCGTGAGTGAGACAATCGCGAAGAATTTGATAGACGGTACTCACGTCGACCCCATAGAGCTCCTCGTAGTCGTCGTCTCCGCCATCCGATAACGCAGCACTCTGTCTACTCAGGACAAGGCCATTTGGAAAGAGGCACAAAAGAACGGATTCGGGAAGGTTCATGATAGTCTCGCGGTCCACGGAAAAGCGCTTCCCGCGCAAGTCGAGGAGCAATCTCGTCAAGAGTTGCGGTTGAGCATGGAGGTTTGTTTGTATGGGTGTCTGAGAGACTTGAGTAATGGGGGAGTTGGAGAGAGATACAGCCGCCATCGTGGTCGACAGCGAGGAGGATGGCAACCAGGTCACGGTGAACGCTGAGGACGACGACGAGCGTACAGCGCCCGCGTGGCCAACGCTTCGAACACCGCTTCTGCTTTTGGGAGGTAAACATTTAATTACATAATATTAGCATTATCATTTGTTTCAAACACCGCCCAGATTTTCCGGCCTCACGCAGGTCTGCGCTCCTTCCCGCTAACGACCACGCGCACAGAACAGAACTCTCTCCCAGCCTATCCCAAGCGAAGTCCCTCCACTTCTTGCGCCAAAAATCAAGCTTTCATCCGTCGTGTCATCACTGCTAGCGTGTCGTGACCGGTGGAGACTGCATCATTGTTAGCGAGAAACCACCGCGTACGTGTGATGCGAATCATGCAATTCAAACGTTCAAGTCGCTGAGCTGCGGGCCGGAGACCAGAGCCACCTGAGCAGCATTCTATATGTTCATGACCGGAGAGGGCTGCTTCTCAACAAGCAACCCGAGGTGGTATAGACATGCGGAGCGCGTCCTGAGTCTCCTGGATGCTCTGCGCCGTTTGCATCGCTGGGTGCTATCGGTCCGAGGAAGACAAGAAGGAGCGTTCATGCACGATTTCAATCGTTCCGAAGGATCTTCATTGTGCAGATTTGTGCACAAGAAGTAGGCATCATGGATGCCACGACGCGGGCCACTGTCCCTGTCGTAAGCGTTCCGAGTCGCCAGTGGGATTTGATCGATGCTCCAGTGCCACGCCGGCAGCAGCCATCAAGCTTTAACCGTTTAGTAGGAGGCAGGAAACCTGCTCCGAGAGGACACCTGGCGATTGGGAGATTCCGCCGAGTCAGCGCGCCAGCCCTGGTCCTGGCATGCTGATTCGAGGTCCGACTGTGGGACCTATAATGGCATACAAGTATCCTGCCCGCAACGACCTTCCGGCTATCTTCCTTTCGCACTCCCTCCCCACGATTACTGGCGTGTTCTCTCTAGCAGCAACCGCTACCATCCGGCACCTTTATATTTCGCTCTTTCTTTGGTTGCTTCGGGTGTTCGGGATCGACTCTTTGTTCCCGATGCTACTGAATCCATGACTTCTCTATTATCCGCCTCGTCCTCTTTCTCTGCACTTTCTTCACCCGGAGATGCCATTGCTGTCCTAGTCTTGGTGGAGTCCTCAAGCCAAATGATTCGCTATTGGGATGATGTCAAGACCTTCTACTTACCGAAGCTGCTGGACACTTTACGGAACGCTCACGACGCGAAAACCATCCCTGTTCGTTCGCCGAATATCAACCACTACGAGTCAAGAGCCGCGCTGACTTCTACTTCCAGATGCGTGTTTGCTGGCAGACATCGCAGACAGTCTTTTCTGGCAATCAGGGCTCATCAGCGGCGGACGTGACAGGCAAGGAGATACCAGATTTCCGATTTGACCCAGCTTCTACTAGCGCAGTCACGACTACGGCGCTTCGGTACAGCATCGAGGTCCGTACGCGTCGCCCTGCTAATCCGATCCGCACCCGCTCATTTTTGCCCGCAGACTCTTAAGGCCGCCTTTCGCGACCAACACGCCACCCGGCACTTCATTCTTGTGGCCGCATCTTCTCCCGCAGGCGACCACAATCATTCGCTATTGGACCATAACGTCCTGCAATCGGTTGCGTCAACTCTGCGGCAGGTGAGCGAGCAGAAAATATGACGCTCGAACAGCTGTTCATCTCAGTCCTTGATCTAGGAGAGTATCCGCCTTCATATGATTCTGGCTACCGGCCAGTCGACAGAAGTTTTTAGAGAGCTTCATCATCAAGTGGTGCGTGCTGTCAATTATCTTTTATGTAAAGCGATATTCACAGCAGATCCGTTTCAGTTGCGGCCGCAAAGTTGCTCAGCTCTCTCTTTATGGTTCAACGCCGACTCAGCCAAGTTTAAAGTATTGTTGATGGGCAAACCATCAAATGCAGCAGTCGAAGGTCAGGCTAAGCCTGTCATCCCAGAGATCTCACGCTGACATTCATCGTAGGTGCTACAACTCTCAGTTCCGCTCTAAACATGACTTCCGGGAGCTCTCAAAGCTCCGGTACGCCTGTCTCCTCTGGATCATCACTCCCGTCTTCTCCCACTCTGCACGATTCTTCGGAGCGTCGCAAATCTGTCTCACCACAAACTCGGCGTGGACGACCAGGGGCGCTGGAGCAGCCGGCGCATGGCCTAGTCAGCTATCTGCAGCAGATGCATGGACTTACTAAGAAGAGGACTTACGGTGCCAGCAAAACCGCAAAGCGGGCTTCTACTGGCGACGCACCTCGACCCTCTTCTTCGACCCGTCCCATCCTCCCTCGTCTTGATTTACCAGAACAGAGATCTCGTGCATTTGCACCATACCCTACGATGGGCAGTCCTACGTCGGAGCGTCCTTCTACCGACAAGTACACCTCATCGCCCCCGAAATATGTTCCCATCGCGCCAGCTTCCACACCGAACTCACCATCTGATGACGGTCGACGCTCTCACAGCCGATTTCCCTGGATACAACCTGGGCCGCTTGCACCCTTGTCATCAGGGTCTTCCAGTACGACGTCTGGCGCTGCTAATGCTTTACGCAGTCTCGCAATGATGACGCCTCGCCATCCGGATATGGCGGCACGTCTGCCAGATCTTTCTCTTGAGAGAGGTGGGCCGCCCGTCTATGCAGGTACTTCAGTGCACGAGTCAGCGGGTATGCAGTATAATCACGGCGTACCTGCTGGTCCGTCCTACCACACGCCCAGGGATGGCGCTGACTGGCATTACAGGCAGAGATCTTCCACTATCGCTACCTCCAACCCTACCGATTATCGAATGTCTGCGACTCCGAGTCCGACCATTACAGCTCCTTCATACGATCCTGCATGGATTCATGGATATCCTCCTCCTCACGACCACATTATGTCCCCTCATGATCACGGTTTCTCAACTCATAACGCTATGATCCCGCCCCCTCCTATCTCTCAGCAAAGCAGCTCAAGTGATCCCGAAGACCAGCCTTTTGTCCTCTCGCCGGAGTTTGAGGCGTTAGCCAATGCCCGTTATGACGAGGCCATTCGCTCTGGTGCGATGCGGGCTTCGATGACAGCTGCCACGCTGGGTCCGGTCGCCGGTGAACCGATGGCCACAGGCCCCGCGAGCATGCACATGCACCATCATCATCATTCTGCGGGGCCACCTGTTCCGGTAGGAGCAAACATATCGGCCGGGATGCACCAGATGCACCAGCCTCCTTATGCGGTTCCTGTCGATCCCACTTCTATGATACCCCATTCCCATCTCGTCGCCGGACCTAGCGGTCCCGCAATGCATCCCTTTACGGGAGATCTTCAGCACCAGATACCCCACAGTGGACATTTACCTTCCTCAGATCCGAGTCAGGATCGTTGGTACGGATTATGACCATCATCTTCTCCTCTCGTTCTACTCTTGGTCAATTCAAAGGCGTAGACTAAATTTGTGAATAATGCTTCATCTGGCCTCAGTGTGTCCTCGTCTTGCTCTACTCCGCTCTCCTCCCTTTCCGCACGTCATCTTGTTGTGTTGCATAGCAGTATTCTTCTTCAGGTGGGCACCCATCAATGTACTATACCATTTTTCGCATCTACCTACCCGCAGTCCTACGGACAATACCCATGCTATCTTGTGTATATCTCCTCGTACTCATCCTTAACAAAATCACATTGCTTCTTGGTCATTTCTGTACATCCATTCATTACAGCAACCCATCTCGAGCCGCTGCGTAACTTACTGCCATATCCGCACGCCGCCTTGCGGCATGAATTGAATAATCAACGCCACAAACAGCTCCTCGCCCAGAAGTTGCAGCTTCCATGCTTCGAAAAGAAGTTCTTCCCGATCGTGTTCAGGACCCGCGTTCCGAAATAGTCAACGATTCAATAGAACGTAGATGGGTACTAGGCACCTGAATGAGGATACAGGCCAAACGTGAAGAGATGATCACAACCGGTTGTGGACTCGACGGACCAATAAGAATGGCACATCGTAGATCGGCTTTTCTGAGCTAGCGGAAGCGTACCACCGTCGGTACGACCTTCAGCTCGTGTCTGTGATCCACGAGGCTACCAAGGGTTGACCAAGGGTTGAGTCAGCTCCGCGCCTTCCAGAGTGAGGTCCTGGACCGGGATCTGGCCAGTGGTCCGTAGAGATGGTCAGATGAGCAGTATCAGGGTCGGCCTAGCCTAACGGCCGGACTCGTACACGAGGATACCGCGCGCAGCGAGAGAGCGGCGTGGCCTTGAGCGGGACGGAAACCTTCTCATCACCTTCCTCCGTGAGGAAGATCGACAAGGGGTTCGGCGGCCCGACAGAGGGACAATGAACACGGAGTAACGGTGAAGAAAATTGATAGGCTCGATCTCGGAAGATGAGCTTACCGACTGACATCGCCCTAGATGAGCGACGGCGATAGGTGCATGCCTTGATTGCATCGTCGCGTTTTACGCGGTTGACGGCGAATGGATATTTGCTCCCAGCTATGGCAGCGATGTCCGATGGATTGGCAGCGGCAAGTGATACGATGGACCGGAATTGAGCTTGGTGTGAAGCCACAACGTTGCGATACGGCATTGCAACTGCGTTGAGAGTCCGTGTTCGGGAAATGTTGGCAGGACCCAGCGGCTGCACAGTTGTGGTCGGAATAGAGCTCGGATTGCCATCAGTACACAGCGGCCATCTATGTTGGCAGGTTGATTGTTCCAAGCGACCTTCCGAGCTGCGGTAGGTTGGGTCGATAGAAAATGTGAAATGTCTTGCTCCCAGTCACATAGCACGCTCCGCCAATGAGGCTTAGACTCATAAGCTTGCAAAATGTGATGTTGTATGGTCGTAATAGTTACAACATGGCAGATATCAGAATCTACAAGTGGTCCAAGCCATTGATACAAGGGTGCGGCAATCTGAATATAAGGCCAAAAATACAAGTTTGATTGCCCTAGGGACAGATGGTTGTCAGCTCATGATTGAGGCTCTGTACTAATACACGGGGCGCACCTCGAGGACCAAGCACAAAATATCAATACATCAGGAGTTACGTTGCCGCCGCAACAGCCTGTGGCTGCGCCTCGGTGATGTGGAAGTTCTCAAGAGCATCCTCAAAGCTATCCTCATCGCTCTCCTCCTCCTCCTCTGACTCTTCATCGCTGGCGCCCGACTCCTCATCTTCCTCGTCTGGTGGCTCGTCTTCGAAGTCGAGCTGAAGAGCTGCATCAGCATCCGCCTAGCGAAACATATGAACTGAAAAACGTACAGGATCATATACCACTCGGATGATGAGACTGCAGCTCGGGCACGTCGCTATATCTTCATAGTTAGCGAGCTGCTTTCGCGAGATTTCAAAACGGTCGCCACAAGGACAAGGGTAGTGGTAAACTCGTTTCTCCTCGTCCCAAGCCATGTCTTCAATTTCAATCTCGTCGTAGTATGCGCCCATTATTAAAATGAATCCGGTGGTCGTAGGGGTATATGTAAAAGAGAGGGACAAAAAAGTCGAGATGGTAAAAGTCGGTCGGAAGGATGTGTCACAGGCGCCTAACTATCAAATCGGCCACTTGATGGCGATCGGGAACAAACTGGGGCAAACATCCAAATATGGCAAAGGCTTGTGATCCTAACACGACCAAACAACGCCGGCCAAATCTTTGGTCGCGTGATCCGACATTCTTGGCTTTTGGTTACTGTAACGACTTTGACGACCGATTGACGAGTTCTCCAACTTGGCACACAACTATGCTCACGTGTAGCGTAAAAGGCCTCGTAAAAAGGCTCGCTGCAGCACGTCGCTCTTACGCTTCAGTCGCGTCGGGATCAAGTCATTACGATGGTACGTGACGTGTCGCGTTTACAGCGAGCGGAAGCTGACTGGCCTTTCGTAGTGTGCGTGATTGGAGGTGGCCATGCTGGCTGCGAGGCGGCGGCAGGAGCAGCAAGGACAGGCGCACGGACCGTCCTACTTACGCAGAAGGTCGACACGATCGGAGAACTGTCGTGCAATCCGGCCATGGGAGGTGTGGGGAAGGGCACGCTCGTACGAGAAGTGGACGCTCTCGACGGTCTTTGCGGTCGAGTCACAGGTGCCGTGGCTCATACGGTTGCAACTCGATACACCTACTGACTCCTATCAGACAAGGCTGGCGTACAGTTTGTCATGTTAAATCGTTCCAAAGGCGCCGCGGTCTACGTGAGTACTCATTTTACAGTCACTCGTGTGCCATTCTTGACAGCCATCTAGGGGCCTAGGTCTTTGGTGGATAGAAAGCTATACAAGCGCCACATGCAAGATATGATCAGCAACTGCCCCAATCTGGATGTCCGTGCGGGCAGCGTCCATGACCTCGTCTTGGATCACTCGGCGGAAGCTCTGCAGGCCAACAAATGGGCAGCAGTGTCTGGCGTTCGACTCGGTGCGTGTCCATGTTCTGTGGCTTTCTGAAAGTGTTTCTGATGATGCTTCTGTAGAAACGGGCGAGGTCATTCGCGCGTCTCAAGTTGTAATATGTACAGGCACGTTTCTATCTGGTGAAATACACATCGGTATGTGTGGTCACCCGGCTGTATCAGACGAAACTCATGAGGGCTTCCGGGCTGTCGCCAGGCATGAAGCGCTACCCCGCAGGTCGAATGAACGAAGATCCTTCCGTTGGACTCTCAGGTTCTCTCCGAGAGGCAGGTTTTGTTCTCGGCCGCCTTCAGACGGGCACTCCAGCCAGGATACACAAAGATAGTATCAACTTCCATAATTTGGAGGTGCAGCACGGAGACGAAGACCCCGCTCCATTCAGCTACCTGAACAAGACCG
The DNA here is from genome assembly GCA_004332605.1 of Steccherinum ochraceum. Classification (NCBI taxonomy): domain Eukaryota; kingdom Fungi; phylum Basidiomycota; class Agaricomycetes; order Polyporales; family Steccherinaceae; genus Steccherinum; species Steccherinum ochraceum. The sequence continues at coordinate 25,478 of RWJN01000413.1, forward strand.
TCGATAACGCTGTGAGCTTATCGATACACTGGGTAAACGGACGCTGACCCAGTCTGTCTACCAGGCCAACCAGCTCCCGTGTTTCCTGACGAGAACAACCGAAGCGGCCCATCGGATCATTCGCGACAATTTACATTTGAGTTGTCACATCCAAGAAACGAAGAAGGGTATGTCCTTACGTATCCAAGTGAAATGGACGTCCCTACTCACCTTGGTTTCGTCCCACCTTTGACAGGGCCAAGATATTGCCCGTCGGTAGAAGCCAAAGTCGTCCGATTTCCGCAGAAGCAGAGCCATCTGATCTGGCTCGAACCCGAAGGCTATGATTCCGGTGAGTGGATGTCGAGTTCGCCGTCGGAATGTGACCATCATCCTCATGCTTTCTGCTGCGCAGATCTCATCTACCCCAGCGGACTCTCCTGCAGTTTGCCAGAAGACGTCCAGCTGGAACTCTATCACAGTATTCCTGGGTTGGAGAATGCCGAAATTGTCCGTCCTGCGTATGGCGTTGAGTACGATCATGTGGACCCCAGAGAGCTTACCAGTGAGTGGCCCTCTGTGCTCCGCTTTACATGGTACTAATCGCTCCGCAGACACGCTGGAAACAAAACGGATACAGGTACGGTCCAACATACCTTTGCACATTTGCACAATCTCATTGCTATTTTCTCCAGGGTCTGTTCCTAGCCGGTCAAATCAATGGTACGCTGATGCAGAACTTTTGCCCGTAAATTCGCCTGTAACTCGAATTCTTCGCAGGTACGACGGGCTATGAAGAAGCCGCAGCACAGGGCGTCGTTGCGGGCATCAATGCGGGTCTCTCCGCCCTTCGACGGCCTCCCCTCGTCCTGACTAGAGCAGACGGTTATGTCGGCGTCATGATAGATGATCTGATAATGAAAGGAGCGGAGGAACCTTGTACGTTTCATTTCACAATGTCCCTCTTCTTTCCACATTGCAAGCCGCTATTTTTCGAGAACACTACCCACTGATTCCCTTTCCCATCTTTCCACAGATCGGATGTTCACTTCGCGCTCGGAATACCGCATGACGATCCGCGCTGATAATGCTGATTTGCGTTTGACTGAATTGGGTGCGTAGCTGGGATGTATCCGCTCGGAGGTGCGCTGAACGTTAATGGCTCCGCGCGCGTCATTGGTTTAGGTCGCAGGGCTGGCGTTGTCTCGGATGAACGTTGGTCGGCTTTCACCTCGACGAAAGCTGAGTTAGAGCGGATGACTGCGTTCCTCAAGAGCTATGTACTGAGTCCTCAGGTACGCTTCTCCTTGCACGTGCATCTGCCATTTCACTCAAATCATATACAAGGCATGGGAGAAGCTTGGCTTCGATATTCAGCTCAATGGGATCCTAAGAAGGTACGTATATTCGTTTCCTTCTCATTGCCTTACTTCATTCTGAATCCTATCCAGTGCATTCGACATGCTCCGGCATCAAGGTGTCACGCTGGACGCACTGAAAGCCACTGTTCCAGAGATAGCGGCTCTTGACCCGCACATCCTCGACCGAGTCGCCATCGACGGTGAGTGGCTCAAGCTCCACTCCTCCATCACTCCTCCCCATCTCTGATTGCCATCCTCGGTACCTTTACACCATCATAACTCTCTAGGTCGATACAATCTGCATCTCCGTCGTCAAGAGGCAGATCTCCGAGTTTTCCTAGACGACGAAAACCTTGCGTTGGATCCGCACATCGACTATACCTCGGTAGAGGGCCTTAGCTCGGAAGTCAAGGAGCGACTCGCAAAAGTCCGGCCTAGGAGTATCGTGAGTGGTTTGACGTCATTTTGGCTCGAAATATGTGGCTGATGGACTTGGTCTTTTCACTTTTGTGTCTCAGGGTGCTGCGAGGCGGATGGAGGGTATGACTCCAACGGCAGTCGTTGCCTTGCTTCGTTTTGCGAAGAGCTTGAGTCGGAACAGGGTTGATGTCGATACCGTCAACTCTTCTGAAGCTGTGGCGCTATGAAGGCTGCCGAAGGACGACGACGCCCCGCGTTGCACGTCTCAGTCTTAGTCGACCTTCGCAATGGCCTACTACGACGCTGGCTCAGAGCAGCACTACCTATGTGGCGTCCCACCCCCTTACCGAAGCACTTAGGGACATTGGGTCCCGCGTGACAGCCTACACTGAGCATCGGTCTTACTGACGACGTGCTCGATGACGTGTAAGACCACTGCATTGGTAGCAGATACATCGAGATACACTGCAGAGCTACACGCTGCGAGCCTGCCGGGCTCATCCGTTGAGCGCAAGCTACATTATCACAGTGTACACATCAGATACTACTGGACGTACCCCCACTCACAGTGTATATACTGTCTCATCGCAATACACTTCTATTCCCGACAAAGTAGAATTTCACCTGGATATGAGAATTATCACGCGCGTATGTTAGAGAGCCGGTGAGCCTGGGACTGGTCCCCACGCGTCGCGTGTACCCGCCCAAACCCGCTACGCAGTACTCAGTGCTTGCTTCATCCTCATTCATTTCGTGCTATCTCCGTCTTCCCCATCGTACTACTTGCACGGACTCAGTCTTGCTTATATACCCCTCTCGTGTTGGACTTGCCTTTCTCCTTCGATTATCATCAGCACTGGCAATAGCAAGATGGCCGACCCAGTAGCCGCGCAGTCGAAGTTCCTCTGCATGTACATGTCGCAGCACCCAGACACGCTCGTGTCGTACGTGAAGTACTGGGGAAAAGTCACGGAGCACGTCGTCAGTGCACAGCTGACTTCCATCGATACCAATGTACGCTACTATTCGTCGCTTTCTTAGACTGAAGAGCCGGCATTGACTTCGGACTGCTTTATCAAGGGAATGAACTTGACATATAAGACGAAAGCTGGTGGAGAGGCGAAGAAGGAAGTCCGGGTCGTGTTTGATCCACCATTGGCTGGATATGAAGAGGTCAAGCCGAGGTTGATGAACATGAAGGCGGATGCAGATGAGGCTTTGGGTGTGGTGCGTATTTCGTCGACTTGAAACTCGCCTAACCAGCTCACCATTCGTTCTCTATCCTAGACTCGTTCTCCGCAAATCGATACCTTCCACCTCCCTACCACCGCGCTCTACGTAGGTATTGCGATCGGTGCGCTCGTGTACACGACATACGCACCTGCACCGTCCTCTCCGTCCTACTCCCCGATCTATGCTGGCGCGAATCTCCTCCGTTACTACGTCCCGGGATGGTTCATCAAATTCTCTTGGGCCCTCGTATATGGCCTTCACTCGCTCGAGTCGCTATACACCTTCTCCCTCTGCAGGAAGCACCGGACGCCATTTGTCGTAGGGGTAAGTCTGTCCCATGTCCCCTCGTCAAAGTCAAATACTGACCATACCCCGGCTGATAGGCACAATACGTGATTGCGACGCTGCTATTTGGAGGTCCCATCTGGATAGACATGCGACGACGGGTGCAAGCAGCGCGCATAGACAGTATCATGAAGGGAAAGTGATGGTACTGTAACCCGGATTGACTCGGTGTTGTATTTCTATACCCCGGATGTCCTATTTATTGATTTTCTCCTGCTTTCCAAGACGATTCTCCTACGCGAATTTGAGACCGCCTCAGCGCATTGTGGTATTTGCAAGAGCCTTCGGTCGTATTTACAGAAAGCCGGAGATGAGATGTTACGACCGTAGCAGGCAGTGATCATCAATCAAGAGGAGCACCACAGCTGTACCCAGAGATGGCAGGGAATGTACATTTTCACTGCAATAAGCGACGTACATACTCTATTGCAGGTGACACGTCGAGCAGCTGTTGTAAACGCTCTTGTAGGTGTTCCCACCGATTTCTTTTAGACCTGCATGCTCATCTGTCCCCGTTTTACTGTATAGGAGCGAACAAAGCCAGTTCGCGCTGCGTTCGACGTAGCAACATATGTTGTGGCGGACGACCGATTCGGGCACGCCGCAGAGCGCGCCAGCAGGCTTCGGCGTGCTGAGGATGCGCTGGAGAAGCCTCGGACGGACGATCACATGTCCCACACTATCCCCATCAACGGCTGGACTGGACAGGCAGCTTTCAGCGTCCACATCCTGAAAGCAGACTATTCTGGGGTGACCGCAGGCACGCGCACACAATAGACACTCCCTGGGAACAGTGAGAAGTGGGAAGAAAGCCCACTGCCTTCTCTCCGTGGCCGGGGCTCAGTCGTGCGCGTGCGCAGAACGTCCAGAAAGAAAGATTAGACAAGGAAACCCGAGGCACCTCTCAGTCATCTCCGTCGCTGCTTCCTGGGGTTATGGGCGTATAAAGTTCCGTCGAGGCAGGACTGCGTGGGCGACCATGCTTGCTTGTCCTGGACGCCACCCCCATGGCTGACCTTCCTCCACTGCCCAACCCTCTCACCCCGCTGGCGTGGTTGCCGCCAGACATTGCAGGGCAGTTGGAGGCGTCCCGATATTTGTACGCAGCGACTGTTGGGGTACGTAAAATTCTTGCCTGCTGCAGAGATATCAAAGACGCTAATGAGCACCTCGCTATAGGCATGGACATGGGATTTGCTGATGTCGTTGCAGGAGGAAGTGCGGATGTTCAGGCGGTTCAGGATGTCGCTCACGGATATTGTCTACGTTCTTGCAAGGTTCGTCGGGTGCCAGTGTCGCTGAATGAACATGCGCTCACTCTGAGCTACAGAATGGCGTCGTTATCTTTCATCTTGACTTCGCTCGTGTTCCAGGGTGAGTGGCGCATTGTACATATAGCTGCAATCCTACATTGACACCGTCTCTTCTCCAGTCGCGCCAGTCGACAATTGCCATGCTCTAGCCAAAGCCATCGGCTGGTGCGGCGCATGTGCCCTCCCACTGAACTCGCTCCTCTTCTTCTTCCGCATACGCGCAGTCTTCAGCCAAAACACGCCTGTCATCGCTTTCTTCTTCTTTCTCTGGCTTGCAACATTCTCTGCCATCTCCGCCCCCTTCGGTGTCGACGGCACTCACATCGGCACGACGCGCTTTTGCGTCAACAGTGACGTGCAGTCATTCAGCTCGGCAGGCATCGTCGTCGGCGCCGTGCACGACACCCTCGTGTTTCTCGCTATCACGACACGCTTGGTCATGTTTAGCTTGGCCGATACGTGGGTGGAGCGGTTCAAAGCCTTCCTGAGCGGCAAGGGCATGGGAAACGTCTCTCGCGCGGTGTTGCACACCGGACAGCTGTACTATTTGTGGGTGATCTTTGTACTGCGCCATTCGAGGCTCGTGAAAATGTTCGTCTTGCTGATGACGTTTGTATGACGCAGGGCCACTGTCGGAATGAACATCGTAGCCATGGTCTTGATCCTGACGCCCTCGGTGCCACCGGTCCTCCGAGCCATGTTCGCCATCCCCAACGCCGCGCTGCAGA
>RWJN01000414.1:0-30755 GCA_004332605.1 Steccherinum ochraceum
GGGTCGGGTGGAGCGTGGTGTGGGGGGCGGTCAGTGCGGTGCTTTGGGTGGCGTTTTTGCCGCCTGCTTGAGCGTTGGGTCTGGTCCCCGTCCGTCACGCCACATCTCATTCACGCGCTCCTAATGGCCCTCTACTCATTCTCCTCACACACCCATGCTGCTGTGCTCTCTACGATGTCTTGGGTGGCGGCGTACCTGCTCCTTGAAAAGTCCATGTAGGGGAGGTGGTACTTAGGTTCAACAAGCCGATTGTGTTGGGTCAAGATATCACATTGCTGGGAAATAGAAGCAGAGTTTATCTATCATACCATCCAAATGGACTGCGGAAAGAGCCCAGGTACATGGCTATCAAAACATGAAGCGACAAGCAACAGTACGAGGCGTCGAATGTTCAGGCAGCGTTTTCGCGCTCCTCCGCCTCCTCCAACGTCTCCTCACCTCGCAAAATCGTTTCTTCGCTGAGATACTCGTCGTTCGGGTACTCGTCGTCGTCCTTACGATCGGGGAGCGTCAGCGCAGGACTCGTCTTATACTTGCGCTTCCATTTGCCCTCTTTTCCACGAGGGGCAAAAGGGAACGTGAAGGTATCCCCTCTCTCCAGTTGGAGCAAGAGAACCGTTCCCTCATACACGCGAAATATCTCACGGCCAGGGTGGACCGGTTGGTCGTGGAAGTCGCGACGCACAGCTATATCCGGGATCCAAGGTGCTTTCGGGTTGAGGCAGCACGACACCGAGTAATGCCTCCACGGCGAGTTCCTGGGCTCTTTTCTGACCGCGTCGTAGAAGTCGAATTCGTAGTACCGCTCTTTGCTGTAGGGCCCGACTGGGCGCCACATGCGGAGGACGAACCTGCTTCCTGGGATGGGCCAGTACTTCACGTCGTCACGGGCGCGACGCCACACTTCTGGTTTGAGCTGAGCTCGTACATACTGTCAGCGCGGAGTTTTACGGACGATAGTGGAGTAGGAGAGAAGACGTACACCGTACCCGGGGAGTTCGTTGTCCAGGAGGGCGAGGTCCTCTTTTGTGGCGATCTCAGGATGGTTGTCTAACAAGGCTTGAACACCGTCCCGGGTGTGCGTCCTCCAGTCTGGGTCTGTCGCTATGAACCAGAGCTCTCTATCAGTGGGAGTTGTTGTAGGCATCACCTCCGCTTTATACTTCTGCCCTCTGCTTGCGATAATGTTCATGAACACCTGCCTCATCGTTGGCCACCCGGAGCTCTGGCTCTGGCCGAAGGGAGGCATCGTCTCTACAGAGTCGGTACTGTCGATGGAGTCCATGCTGAAGGTCGTTCCCAGGGGACGTGGCTGGGTGGTGGAGCCACGCCCTTTGCCCTCCGACGGGCTGGATGTATCCTGCGTCACTGTTTTCTGAGTTGGAAGACGCGGTGCATCTTCCGCAGAGGTTCGGTGGTCCAAGCCTGAGCGCATGGGAGTACGCGGGGGCTCTAGTCCTTCAGTTGGAGCGCGGTCTGCCATCGTCGTGCGCTGTACAGTCAGTTGACAATTGAGAGCGTGTGTGGTCGATCACTGGTTGCAAGGGTTCTGAAAACGATCGGTGTTGACGTCGAGACCGTTTGAAGACTGGGCGTACAAGTTCGAGTGGGTGAGTGGCATTTGTCTCTAGCGAGCTCAGTCTTATTTATACTGCTCGTGCAGGAGTAAAGCCGCGCAACGTATAGGTTTTCCTCAGAATATTCGTTATCCTGGCATTCTGCAGAACACAAGGAGACAAGCGGGTCGGAGGCGATGATCTTCAGGTTTACGGCTGCGTCTTCGTAGCGGCTTTCGACGGCCTATTTGGGACGAGCAGCCACTCCGATACGACTACACCAATTGGCAACTTGCAGTGTCGCCATATGATCAAGCAGTGGCTCGAGAGGTAGTCACGGCATTCGATGGAGGGCGTACGAGATGCTCATCGTCTATTATCACAGGTACAAGAACGGTACTACTAGTATTACCATCGGGATTCTCAGCCAGCGCAACAAGGGCATACGCTGGCAGTATCTCGTAAAGCATTCACAGCCCATCCGACGTTTTGATGAGGCTCTGCTGTTCGTCAGAGTCGTCTGTGTTCGGCTGGCCCTGAGTCAGCGGAATGCCGCACTTTGGCCACCTCGCCACATTTGCTCTGTGCCCTTGTTGGACCGATGGAACAAGTCATTGCGACATCATGTTGCTCAGGCTGGGGTCAATGAACCGGCGTTGTCCTTTGTTCCCTTGACAACAGGACAACAGGATACATGGACCTGCGCATGGATGTCCGGCATATTGTTGAATCGAGAACTATATCCAGGTCTGATCCACGTTTTCCTCACGGAACAGTCGCGCGCTGACGACGAATAGATAGGTATATTCAGATATTTCGTGGAGGGTCATACAAGCCATCTAAAGCTTGGGAGCAGAACTCGAAACGAGACTGCGCCTAGGTCCGCCAAGAGGCTTGACCTTGGGGAGGTTTACAGTGTTGTATTCTTCAGAGGGCTATTGCGGTGTTATCGCTCTGAGTGCCTCTCACACAGCTTTTTAGTGAGCCTTCAACGCTCTCATGACTGCTACGTGGCGTTTGACATGGCTTTGCGTCGTATAAAGGGATTTATGTGGCTCGCGCTACTTCTCCCCACCGCCACCTCTACCTCCTCCTCCTCCTCCTCCTCCTGACTTGCCAATCCTGCTGCTCCTACTGATAGCAAAACGTTCTGCGCAATCCGTCATATCTGAGTGATAGGTCTGTTCAGCTCCCACTCGTTTACTTAAGTGTACTCTACTTACTGGCTCGCACAAGATCTCATCACAGCTTCCGCGCCATGGCGAACAACGGTCAGCCAGTACAAATACAAACCGCTCCTCCGAGTGGTCGTCTTCTCGGGGCCAGTTCCTCGCGATTCCCCTTCCAATGGGCGGGAGATATCTACTTCGATAACATCTGGTCAGACGCCATCAACCACCAGGACCCTCGCTACCGTCTGTGCGTTGCCACTCCCTCGTGGGGCTTCTCCATGCTTTTTGTACAGAGGAGCTTGAATCCGGCACAACCGGCGAACGGAGATTGGACCCCGGCCCTGGGGAACAACCAGCAAGCGAGCATGAATGCTCAGGTCAACCCAAACACGAATCTGCTCAACGTACATGCTCTTCAACCAGAAGGCTTGAACATTCCCAATTTGCCTCCTCCCGGCCTTGCTATGATAGCGCACGATGGCTTCGTGGTAGTCGGTACGAGGGTGCTGTGGAACAGAGAGGCCCACGTCACCAAGAACCAGCCTAACAGCCCGGATGCATTCTTATACTACCACCAACACAAGCCAAGGAAGGGCCCTGATCCTTCTGCTGTTCATGACCAAGATCGTGGCAAAAGCTGGAAGTTCAATGAGCTGATCTTAGGCTCCCAGGTGCAACAGTATCGTCGCATTCGAGGACCACCTTAGATAATGCTCGGCACAAGGGAGGTTACATTGGGAATAAGAGCAAGTGATGTCGTATTGTTCGCGTTTGTATTTTTACTGTACATAGGTGTCGCAAACGAAAACACGTCTGTGTGAATAAGTCTATGATAGATGTTTGATCTGAATCCAAGTGTAGTGAAGAAGAACTTATGATGGCTTCCGAGAACTGAACGATATCTCTATCTCGTCAACTTCCTCCAGGGGACGTTCGCGGACAGGAACCTCAAAATAAATGTTCTTCAATCCAGGACGGACAAGCCGACATGCTGTCCCTTCCAACAGGATGTACTTCTCTTCGTCGGGGCTGATGTCTTCAGGATTTGAACCGAAGCTTCGCTCCACAGTCGACAACCTCACGTTGCCGCTAGGTATCCATGGTGCTCGTTTGTACGGGACGGTCCACAGCTCATACCCTTCTGGCACGTTCACGGGTTCTCCGGTCGTGTTGTCGATGAAGTCTAGGCAGTATTCCCGATCCGCTTCCATGAATCTGCCCCATAGCCGTACGGAGTACCTGCAATCAGGAAGCCGCTGTATGTGAACATCATCTTCACCTGGAGCGGGTTTGATCTGAGTTGTATCGATCGCAAGTCAGAAACAGCAGATGGACACGATTTGAGACCACTCACTCCCTTAAGGATAGGCGGGCCCTCCATGAAGTCCCTAAATCCTTCAATGAATTCACGTCTCACAGCGTCTCGGTCCCGTCCTTCGTGCTGGACCCACACGATCTGATCGTCGAGGTCTTTGTCTGCCCACGCGTAAAATCGGTTGTCATCCTCATTGAAACGCTTTTGTGTGAGGGCCCAAATGTCGAAATCATGCCGTGGCTCGATACCAGGATAGTATCGTTTACAGAGGATCAGAAGACAGTCGCGCGTGTTCTTGCGATTTAGAATTTCGGTGGCCAGCGCGGAATAGGGTACCCGTGCTTTCCGCCGAGCGAGCATACCAAATGCACCAACGCAAACGTACTTGGAGTCGTCGACTTTCGTCTTCCGTTTGGACTGCTTTCGCTCGTACGGCTTAGACTTCCGACGCACCTCCTCCTTCTCTTTCTGAAGTCGCCTCGATGAGTCCTACTGCAGTCTGAAGGCATACGACGGAGCACTCACCGCAGATGGTATTGACTTCGATGTAGATGGCATGCGAACGGTTTCCTCTGATGTAGAATTGGGAGTGGGTAGTGGACTGAACGTAGAGGACCTTTATGCTGAGAGCACAATGATGAGATGGCAGTAGACACGTTCAAGTTGATGTTTACGCGTTTACGCCACAGTACCTGTTTGGCGCCTCAGTATCCGATCGTTCTGATGGCGGCCCCGTGATCGTGATCGGGACTGCACCAAACACTCCCCTCCTCCAAGCGGGCACCACAGGCGACTCGGAGACCTTCCACTGGGTTCTCCTGCAAGCCGTGGCCGTCAATACAATTCGTCGAGTGTGAACATGACAGATTGTGAACAAGGTATATGTACATGATGATCAAAAATGTCTAACGAGCGCAACGTATCCACGGAGAGTCCGAAGCTGGTTCGGGATAGAATGAGAGTTCTATTTCGTCCACTTCTTCCTCACTAGGCCGCGAGCGAATGGGAACTTCAAAGTATATAGTCTTCATCCCAGGGCGTAGAAGTCGACAAGCAGTGCCCTCTAGCAGCATGTACTTCTCTTCGCCTGCCCCAATCTGTCTGGTGCGGCTTGTAGCCCATATTTTGCTCCATGGTTGTCAATTTCGCCGAGCCACTGAACACCCAAGGGGTGCGTTTATTGGGTACAGACCATAGCTCGTAGCCATCAGGCACGTTTACCGGCTCACAGCTCACATTGTCGAAGAAGTCGAGACAATACTGGTGATTCGTCTCCAAAAATCTGCCCCACATCCTGAGGGAGTAGTTGCTATCTGGGATTGCCCGAATATGGAGGTCCGGTTCGCCAGCAACAGGTTTGATCTTCATGAAGAAGACCGATCAGTTATTGCATCGAGAACAGAAACTAGCGACGCACTCCTGTGGCACTTGGAGGGCCCTCCATAAAGTCCCTAAATCCTTCGATATACTTCTGCTTGACAGCATCACTCGGATGCTTTTCCCCATGGAACATCGCAGGCGGTATCTCCTCCTCGATGACCTTATCCGCCCACTCATAGAACTGCTCCTGCTGCATGTCCTGCCTGAAGCCTCGCATAGTCAAAACAACGATGTCCCAGTCATGTAGTAATATGATGTCGGGGTGAAATCGTTTGCACTGAATACGGAGACAGTCGCGCATGTTCTTGCGGTTCAAGACGTCGTTGGCCAAAGCGGAATAGGGTACTTTTGGAACGCGTCGAGGAACGCGGCCTAGCATCCGATGGTTCATGTACTTCGTGCTGTCGGTTTGCGTTTGCTTCTCTTTGCGCTCATACGGCTTGCGAGTCCGACGTGTCTCTTTCTCTTTCTGCAGTAGGTTGAATGGGAAGTCCCACTACGGAAGCGTGTGTAGTACTCACCGAGGATGATGCTACTTTTGTCTTCGAAGACATCATTGATTCAGTTATTCGCGTCACAGCAGCGACTGAAAATGAGAAGGGTAGATTGGGGACCAGACACGTCGAACACGGCCAAGTTCAAGTCGCGTCGGGTTGACGCCGTCGCCACCTGGACGCCACAGCAAGTGATAAGGCGCCTATCGCAGCGGAATCGCGGGCCGGAATATGCAGAATCATTTTGAGGTCTAGGCTCGGAATCGCTCCGGGGCCATCGTATACTTTTACATCCCTCAGCTTTGAACTTTCCGTCTTTCTTTCTTACCTACCTTCCACGCCTCGCCACATCTAATCGCCACATCTACTCGTCGGCATGTGGACCCTTTGGAACTGGCAAGCTCGCATTACCAAAACTGCACAGCCAGGTCAAAATCAGTTCATGTTCTACCATCAGCACAAACGCAGGAGGCCTCAGATCTCATCGTGGATCCCTGGGTATAAAAGAGGACGTAAAAGCTGGGAGTTCACGACACTTGGGTACGGATTTCAGGTGCAGCAGTTTCGTCGTGCTATAGGACCAGGGAAGGGCCATAAGTAGATCGGAGTGGATGGGAGTGCGCGAAAGGGAGTTCACGATGTGACGCAACAAGAGAATGTGGATTATACATTGTGTGTAGATATCAATGAAGTTCGTGTACAGTTGTCGAATGCTATATGATCATCGGCTGGCAAGATCCTTCCGGATAAAATGAAACCTCCTCTTCATCAATGTCCTCAGCGGGACGTGAGCGGATAGGGACTTCAAAATAGACACTCTTCGACCCTGGGCGTATAAGACGACAGGGAGTGCCCTCCAACAGCTGATATTTCTCCTCGCCCGGAGGTATCTGTTCTGGATCGTAACCGATGATTTGCTCCATCGACTCCAGCTTCATATTACCGCTAGGAAGCCATGGCGCACGCTTGTTGGGAACAGTCCATAGTTCGTACCCTTTCGGCGTGTTGACAGGCTCGCTAGTCGTTTTATCTATGAAGTCGAGGCAGTACTCGCGTTTCTCTTCAAGAAATCTGCCCCACAGTCGTAGGGAAAAGCCACAGTTCGGGAGAGGACGAATGTGCATGTCTGGCTCGCTTTCGACAGGTTTGAGCTGTGGCGTGAATGAGGACGTATCAGAAGTCATACACGATGACAGATTCTCAGTACAAGGCACTCACACCTGTAGCATCTGGTGGTCCTTCCATGAACGTCCCCAGCCCTTGTATATATCTCTGCTTGGCAGCATCATCCGGCTTCTCCAATGGATGAAACATCCCGCCCGGTATCTGCTGATCCATCGCTCTGTCCGACCACTCATAGAATTTGTCTTCGTCCGCATTTTGGCTGTAGCCTTGGGTCGTAAGAACAAGGATATCGAAGTCATGTCGCGGCTTGATGTTGGGGTGAAAGCGCTTGCATTGAATGAGAAGGCAGTCGCGCATGTTCTTGCGATTCAGGATGTCGTTGGCCAGTGCTGAGTAGGGCACTTTGGGTACGCGGCGAGGGATTCGACCTAAAACCGCTAGCTCAATGTGTGTCTCATCTTCTTTCTTCTGCTTTGGTTTCCGCGCGTAAGGCTTGCGTGCTCGACGCGTTTCCTTCTTCTCCTTCTGTAGCCGTCAAAAATGATGCCTTTATGATCATCCACATTTCGATGCTTACTGAAGAAGATGCTACGATTGTCACGGACGACATCGAGAATTCGTGCTCGTGAGGCTGTGTAGGACGTAGATAATGAGGATGCAGACGAGAGAGTAGATCGCAGTTCAAGTTTAAGTCGCGTCGCGGTGACTGCCAGGGTGGCGATGGCCACTACGCCTTTCGGAACGGCGGGCCGCTCACTTCCGAATCCAAGTTGCCTGGAATGATCGAGTTTGAGTACTCTACTTCAACTGAAGTACTTAAGTTGACATGGCCCCAGACAAAGCAGGCAGTTCGATGTCTCCATCCTTCATATCCAACATATAGAGATCCAAGGACAGAAACACTCTAGACTATGCAAATAGATACTTTAGGCTCTTTACTGAAATTCCTGCATTTCCTCACAGGGAAGACATCTAAGGTAAGTATGGGGATGGTGGGCGAAAGAGCCTAAGCTTGAGAGAGTGAGGAAGACGACTATTCAACAAGGATTGGCAGAATAGGTGCTGCATCGATGCGTGGTCCATAAGCATGGCTATGGACAACAAGAGAGAAAGAGGAATGCGGGTAAAGTAGGGTCAGGGTACACAGATTTGAATGGTTCGACGGGATGGCAGCAACAAGTTCCGGGGGGATGCGATGAGGGGATATCGTAAGAAAAATGCGAGCGAGGTTGAAAGCGAGATAGAGGTGGTATGCGACGTGACACGGTGGTATGGCGGCCCAGCGTCTCCGAGATGCAAAAGGTCCTGAGACGATGATGGTATTACGGGCGGCGTAAAGTCGAAGATGGGTGCGAAGGGGGTATGTGAGCGTGTGCGGCGAGGGTGAGAGTCTGAAGGGGATGCGAGGCGAGTACGGGTGTGGATTGCTACGGTGGATAAGACGGTCCCGGTGGAGGGGCAGGAGGAACAAGCAAGAGTGAGTGACTGGACATAACTGAAGATAAGTGCTTGCGTGGAAGACAATGTCCAATGTGAGAAGAAATAGAAATGAAGACTGACGGGAACAACGCAACGAAGGGAACGGAGATTCAAGACTAGAATCTCTCTGAAGGATCAAGGGGACCTAATGGTCCATAGTCTTTCGTACCACTTCGTCCACCACTACCTCGCCCTCCACTCCGCTTCTTCGCGTGGGTCCTGTACTCTCCTTCCAGAGCCGAGCTGACCGCGGCCGTCGGGGACGGTCCTGGTGAGGACGACCGCGTCAGTGGAGTATACCCGTTTGCTCCTCTCGATCCGTTATCCGACAGCTGGTATCGCATCTCCTGTGTTGACCGCTTACTTCGATTTGCCTTGTCTTCGAATCCGACTTCGAGCATTGCCTCAAGGTCCGAAGCGGCGATAGTCTCTGCACTGACGTTGGGTTGCGTCATGAGACCCAATGGCGGCGGAGGATACGCGGTGCTCATTTCATTGTAACCACCGATCTGGGCGCCCCAGTGGTCATCTTCGGAGGACGTGACAGAGTACGTGTCTGAGCCGTCGTACTGACTTGTTCGCGGTGTGAGGAGTTCGGAGTTGGCGCCAGTATAGTTGCCTTGCAAACGATCCAACTCGCGTCTGCGCCGTTCTTCCCGCTTGAGTTTGCGCAACCGCGATCGTTCCCAATCTTCCCAGCGACGGAGAGGAACATTGATAGCTTCTGCAGCAGCTGGACCGTCCCCGTGGGCTTCTCCCTTTGCTTCGCCTTCTACTTTACTGTAACAAAGAATGGGAAGTCAGAAACGTTATTTGAAAAGCGTGTACGAAATGACGTACCGAGTCTCACCCCATGAGAAGTCATCGAAATGCCAGAAAGCATAGACGGGGAGGATCAAGTTCCATACCGGCAGGGCCAGAAGGTAGATCAACATCCACGCTACATATACTACCTTCCGCGTGGTGATGAGGATCAGGATTGCGGGGAGACCCAACACTGCGATAAGTAGAACGAGTGGGATAGCTTCCTCGAAGTTATGTGGCGGGGCGAGGATCATGCCGACAATGAGGAGGTACGTGAGGGAAATGGCGATGGGAAGGACGACGGTGCCGAGGAGATCCATGAAGACGACGAACTGCATACTGAAGCAGAAGGTACCGCAAAGATTGCGGACAAGGACGAGCTCCATGAGGTTGTGAATGGTGGAGTTGATCCAGCGACGACGCTGCGACAGCAACACACTGAAGGTATCGGGGACGACGGTTCTGCAACGGGCCTGAGGCAGGAACATCATCTTCCGGTTGGGGAAAGTCCGAATAAGGATGGTGGTGAGGAAACGATCTTCTCCCAACAGGAGCAAGTTCTTCTGATGCAGGGTGGTCACGACGTTTTGACTGTATTCCTTCACGATCTCCGGCTTGATGATGAGGGGTACCCAGTCGTCGCCGGTGGACTTTCGCGCCTTGAGACGGAACATAGAGAAACATCCCGGTAGACATGAGACACCACCAAAGACGGATTCGAATGCCTTCGCAAGATGATGGGAAATGAAGTATTCGAAGACTTGAATGGCAGTCACCCAAGACTGCCGCTTGTTCGCTATACGGGTTTCGCCACATACACCCATGATCATCTGGTCATGGTGCATACAGTTGACGAGGTACTTGAGAGACTCCGGGAAAACCTTTGTATCGGCATCCACCTACACAACACGCCGGTAATCAGTAGGACGTCGTGAATGGGCCGGTCTTTGTACTGACCATCAAGCAAACTTCAAAGAAGTCCGGCGTGACGCCCATGAGAACGTGGATCTTGCGGAAAAGATCGAAGTCCAGCGGGGTCATCCTGTCATTGTACGTGACGCGGGAGAAAAAGTTCATGAGGATCAGCTGGCTGTCGCGCTTGCCACGGTTACCGGGTTTCTTGTCTGACGCGGCTTCGGCCTCGGTGCCGCACTTGACGACGATGACGGTGGGCGTGCGACGGCCAGCGACAGCTGTAGTGATCGTGCTAAGGTATAGGGTCTGTCTGAAAGATGGAGTTCCACTCACTGTAATGACCAGCATACACCATAGCCCTATTCTCCCCCTTTGCGCCAGTACCAACCGACTGATAGCTCATCGGGAGAGGGTTTCCAAAGCGCGGATCCGCTTCCAGCAAGCTGACACAGGTGTCCGGTGTGCTTCGCTTCTCACCCGCACCAGTGATCATGCCATCTGCCACGACGAACAAGAGCTTCCGAGCGTCGGAATACTCCGTCGCCGAAATGGAGTCAAGGGTTGTTCGAAGGGAGTCTTCTCCTTCGGAATAACATGTAACCAGACAGACGGCGAACAGCTCTGCGCCAATTTGCGCGAGACTGACAATGGGTGCCGCGGCGCCGTCTGCATTGATGAGTGTAGAGGCTGAAGACGCGAGCGAACGTGCGGACTTGCTCGCAGGCTTCGACAGCTTCTTGGCGCCACCGGGTCCCGCCCATGGTGCCGTACCGTTGGGGTTGTCGATGGAGACGTTTGCTCCCTCGGGCATGACAGCAGGACTAATGGCTGAGCGGTTGAGAGTCGAAGAGTCGGGGTTTCCTGCCAGCCTGCTGGACAGGTACCAGTTGAAGAAACAAGCCATGACGAAACGAACGAAGACGAGTGAAAGGACAACGATGAGTCCGGCATACAGCACCAGTTGTGAGACGAAGCACCCTGGGGTGACCTTGTCGATGTTACCAGCGTAATAACGCTGGACCAGACAAGGCAGAGCTGCTGCGGTGTCTTTATGGTATGTGAAGAGGCGTGTACCATCGCGGCCGCTTTGTCCGGGTGTCTTCGTGAGGACGGTGCGGATGGCTTGGTCGAGGTTATCCCCGGGAATGGGATTAGGATGAAGGGTCATGTATGAATTCATGTTGAGAACGGCGCCGTCCAGAACGAAGTAGTTGGCGAGAGCTGCGACTTCATCCCAATCATAACCGACGACATATCCAGTATTCTGGAGACCGAGGGTGGAGAGAGTAGCTGGTGTGCTGATGGGGCCCAAAGGACATGAGACTCCGGCACAGGGATCCTCCGCAGCGGCTCGGAAGGTCAAACCCTGGCAAGCTGGGTAGTTGGCGGCGGTGCGTTGGAAAAGAGTAGTGATGTCTTGGCCGGGGCTTTTGAGCAGAGTGTTGAAGTCGACTCCGCTCACCTGAGGGATCTTCGTAGCATTATACAAGTAGCCTTGCACCCCAAGCGACTGCTGGACGGTACCCAGCGGCGCAAATTTGCCGATGGTGACCGCAGTATCGGGACATAGGACTTTCTGGAAGCCTACTGTGAGGAAACCCATGACGGCGCAAAGCACTGCGATGAGGAAACATAGAGTGATCTTTTCTCTCCACGCCTGCCTGACGTTTGGGTCTGTCATTCCTCCAAGGTTCTCCAGCAAAATATCCGGTGCCCATATCGTAATTATTCGGGAGAACAGTCGCCAAGCATCGAAGGAGTCGTCGTCGGAGACTGGGACGGTCGAGCCGACAGGTATGTGCGCGCCACTGGGATTGATGAGCGGTACTGGAGCGACGCTGCGTTCCGGGCGAGTAAGGGTCTTTGAACGTTTGACGGTGCCAGAGGCAGGCATTCGTTGAGTCGGAATCGGGATATCGTTGGAGTCGTACTTGACCCGAGACATACTACGACGGAGGAGAAAAGGAAAGGGATGGCACGAAGGCCGTTAGTGGTAAAAGAGCGGATGGCGCGCTGCCAGCGAAGGCGGCGACGTGGAGGGTGATGGCGAGGACGACGAGGACGACGAGGACAACAGTGATGAGGCTCTGGAAGACGTCGCAACCGCCCGCCGTCGTCGCGCATTTTGTTTCTGAATAATTTCCCGGCTTTCCACACACAGCCTTCCGTTTTCGGCATCTTAGCGAGGTCTGGGCCTTCAATTAAGCGCCAAATCGGGACCTTAGATTACTGCGCTGGCGAAAATATTGTTTCCGCCCTGGAAATCACATCACGTTCTAGCGCCCAATATCTCCCACCTGTTATCATGTCGCAACTCGCGAGTCCAGTTTCTCCAATCGCTATCACGTTCTTTCGTCTTCCGTTCTGCGAACGATGCCCGCACCAAGCATTACAAGCGAGAAAACACCGCTACTGGGCCGGCTCAAGTCGTCCCGCAAGCCAAATTATGTCCTAGTGATTCACGGTGGAGCAGGTACCATGTCAAAGGATCGCATCACGCCAGAGCAACGTGCCAATTACAAGGCTGCTCTCAGCAAAGCATTGCTGGCTGGCCATGCAGTACTGAGTGATGGCGGGGAAGCAATGGACGCCGCGGTTGCTGCAGTCACTGCGATGGAAGGTACGCCAAGCCATTGCTTGTCACTGGCTCCGCTAATACCTCCATTCAGATTGTCCTCTCTTCAACTCGGGCAAAGGGGCAGTGTTCAACGTTGCAGGAAAGGTGATGCGCGAACACATCTCAGCACGAATGCTCAAGAACCTGATCACGAAACGCATTTCGACTACAGAACGAGTTAGAGACGTCCATCATGCTCTCTAAGCCGCCGGTGTCTCATCAGAACATCCCTGTATCGAGGAGAGGTTTTGGATTGACGTTACTCAAGCACGTCCGCAATCCATCTCAGCTTGCACGCGCGTTGTACTTGGCACCGTCAGCGGCACCACATACCATGCTCTCTGGCATCGCCGCCGAAGAGCTGGGGAAAGACCTTGGCATCGAGCTTGTGGACGAGAGCTATTTCTGGACTGAGAACAGATGGCGCGAACATCGCCGAGGTTTGGGATTACCTGAGGAGCCGTTGCCTCGTTCTGACAATAACGGCGCCGAGTCGACCCTTCCACTGGATCAGCTTCCGAAGGGCACTGTGGGTGCCGTTGCTTTGGACGTACGTGGTTGCATCGCCGCGGTAACTTCGACCGGTGGACGCACAAACAAACTCGTCGGCCGAATTGGAGACACACCCAGCATGGGCTCTGGCTTTTGGGCCGAAGAGTGGGAGGCGCATGGATGGTGGAGGCGCGCCTTGAAGACCCTCGGTATGAAGAGCAAGAAGGTGGCTGTTGGTGTGAGTGGCACTGGTGATGGCGATGTGAGTTTGACATATCGCATCGGCTTGTAGGACGTGTATATTGACCGACGTAAATGTGCTCCCTAGTACTTCATTCGGTTGGCCACTGCCTCCACCATTGGTCGACGAATGAAGTACCGTCACGAGTCTGTGCAGCAAGCTACGACCCGGTGTATTGAAGAACTTCGACGAGATGGAGGGGACGGTGGTGTCATTGCCGTAGATAACAAAGGCAGAGGTGCGCATTGCCTTTTGTACAAGATGTGCTCGTCTGACGGTCTTCTAGTTGCGACGCCCCTCAACTGCGCTGGCATGTATCGTGGCGTGATACGTACGGACGGTGTAGCCAAGACTGCTATATTTGCTGACGATGTACTTGAGTAATTAGACGAAAGATTTGTTGTATTTGACCAGAACACTGTGTTACGGTGTTCATGAGGCTGCAGATTGTATCTCGGCGTAAGCAGGTCGATTATAATATGCGGTTCGAAACCCAACAGGTCACTTTGCCGGAGTGGTTAACGGGATCGCCTGCTACTGCTGTAGCTGCCAGCGGTTGTGCTTTGCACGCGAGTGTTCGAATCGCTCAGGTGACGCATTTTTTGCAATTTTTACGCACTGCGCGAGGCGCGTGCTTCTCATTTCATTTCATTTCGCTTCAAGCTCAAACCAGAATCTGCACATTGTGCTCAGCGTATACCCCATCCATTATATCCCTCCAGCATGAGTGCGAACAAGTATGCTGGTCTACCAGATATCGTTGAGTTCTTTTGCTTAGATACACGTCTTGATTCTTACCCGGTGATCAGGATACAGCACCGGACGTTTACGAGACGGAGGACGTCTTTCCGTCGAGTATAGAGAATGTGAGCGCGCTCGAGAAGTACGCCTACGAACGGGCACTCATACTATTGTCTCTCTTCGCAGAGAGGTGATTCTAGCGAGGACGAGAGTGGCGCACCCACCAGGCAGCCAAAAGCGAAGAATGTTGACGTACCGTCAAAGGAGGAGCTGGATACGAGTAGTTTGATGCCGCCAGACGAGGCTAACAAGAAGTTCAGGAAAGCGGAGAAAAGTACGTTGTTCTTCGAGTCGTCTGCGACATCCGATATAACTGACCTATACTCTCAGGACGTCATCGGCCTCGGATTCAGTACACATACCCTCCTTCACCCACTTCGTCTGGACGAAGTTCGCCCATCCCTCACACCCCCGCACTTCCCCTATCACAACGTCTTCGTACTCTGCAAGCGGAACTCGCAGCTCTGGAGACTGAACTCGCAGATCCATCGAACCCATTACTGCACAAAGAGAGAGAAGAAGGTCATGTCGACCCAGGGGAGCTTATCCGAGGCATGGTGGACGTGAAGGGCCGATTGGATAAGATCAGTAAACTGAAAGAAGGCAGAGGAAAGTTGGTCAGCACAGTTTTGGGCGAAGAGGGCGGGGCAGGAGCTGACTCGGGAGAGAAATCGGAGGAGGTCAAGGCAGAGCAGGGAGATCAGAAGGCAGAGGCTGCACGGAAAGACGAGGAATCGAAGAGCGAAACGAGAGATATTGCGCAGATGGACCAACGGTTGGGAGAATTGGAGAAGATCATTGGTTCTTCAAGTACTACGTTGGACGAGGTATGAAAGATCACTGCTTTCTATGGCTGCTTAGACCTGACGCGGTACTCTAGATGTCTCCACTTCCACCACCACTGCTTCCTCTTCTGACGCGTCTCAACACCCAACTTACACTTTTGACGCAACCCCGACATATCGACTCTATCTCAAGGCGTCTTAAGCTACTACTCTCGGACTTGGATCGCGTTTCAGCAGCCAACAACCCTAGCCATGGCGGAAAGTCGCGTCAATCCTCTCATCATCCCCCGGCGCCGAACTCGCCACATCCGGGTACACCAGCTTCTGCCCCAACCGCCACTGTGCCTTCACCCTTACAAGAACAGCTCACTCCCATTCTCACTCGACTGGCGCCGCTCCTCCCACATATTCCACACATCCTCACACGCTTGCGGACGCTCTCGTCGCTCCACACTTCCGCGGCTTCTTTCCAGACTACCCTTGAAGGCCTTGAAGAGGAACAGAAGCGAGGGAGAGCTGCACTGGAGGAGCTACTGCGCGCTGTCGAGGGCGTTGAGAATAGTCTGAAGGAGAACGAGGACGTCGTGAAGAAGAACGTGGCAGATCTTGAAGAGAGAATTGAGGATGTTGGGAGGAGGATGGAGGATCTCAAGGTCGTCCAGGAGTGACGATTTCAGTGTCGCATCTGAGTGTTACTCGTCTGCCTAACTCTGGCTGGTGCATAAGATACCACTGGGAACCGACCAGGAGCTCATCGATGATGTTTCCGTTGTATTGACGGTCCGTGCCCGTCGCATGGTCGCCTGGGATGCGTGGTGCGGCGTATGTACTCCGCATCCGGTGACTTCATTTTGCCTTCCCATTGCCTTCCCATGTCGGGGTTAGTCCTCCACGATGCGAGTGCTTGAACGCCGTACAAGATTGACTTTTTCAGATGCCAGATACTTCCGTGATCAATTGAATCGTGTTCACTGTTCCTTCGATAATCAGCGATAATCCCGGAGTGCGACAAGCGAGCGTGAGCGGAACACGCGTGTCCACACCTACTCGACGCCGGCTTGTTGTGCCCGAACGCTATAAGATTGCCAACCTCGAACATGAACATAGCGACTACTGCACACGAAGTGGACTAAGGATGCCTGAAGCTTGAGATATACCAAATATATACGATAACAAAACGTACGGCAGCCGAAACTTGAGGCGCGCCCCCTCCGGCTCAACGGGTCCAAGCAGTCATAGTCTGCTGGAAACCATTGCGATTGTCAGCGTTGTTGACGATGCCGTTGCTGTTCACGCTGAGCATCCAAGTAGAGGCGACCGTCGACAAGCTATAAATGCCAATACTGGAAGACGAATCGACATTGATCAATTGTGACTGGCAATTGAAGTTGGGTTCGCAGACGGAGGTCTCATAGTTCTGTGAAGGATACGGAGAGTCAGACAAAGGATAGAAGCTGGTTGATGCTTGTACAGGGCTTACAGAGAAGAAACTATAGAATCCAGCTCCGAATACGAAACTGTTTTGGGAATTAGTCACTGTCAAGGCCCATGCGGAGCCCGGACCAACGGCGGGGTCCTTATACTGGGTGTTGAGGATGAAAGGAGCAGGTGAGACTGGCGAAGGTTGAAAGTACGGCTGCATACATGATAGTCAAATCGGGAGACTACATATTCGGCGAAACCATCACGCTTACAGATTCGGTCTGCGCGAGGCCAATGTAGTGGTTCTGGGCGCCGTTGAGGTAGTACTGGTATTGGATGTGGTGCTCACCTGTAGCCGTGGTAAATCAATACAGTGAAGTTGCCGCGATTATAGGCACATAGCACTCACTTCCAGTACCAATCAGCCACACGGGTCCCTGAGACTCTGACATTATTCCTCGACCACTGTAGATGGAGATCTGAGGTCCGCTTGGGCCAGCATCCAGGTCATGATCCGCCAACCAAGCCCACATTCCCTGCGATATATGGCTCAGAAGGGAATGTACTCGATACAGTGAACTTCTCGTCTCACCTCGAGGTAAGCACTAGACTGTGGCGTCAAGTGTAAGGCCATGAACGCGGCGAAGCAGTTGTTGCCATTATCGCGCAGCTTCTGACATTGAGTGTTCTGGAGATTCGAGCCAGCCGCTAGAGGTATATGTCAACACCCGAGTTTGTGTATTGACCAATCAAATATATACGCACTTCCACCGAGACTGTGATTTGGATTCAGGGTCAGTAGATGCCTGGTGACGGAGAGGCGAGCGGACTTACATGATGTGTGTATCCCAGGTGCCAGCACCACCCTGTTGTCCAGCGGGCTCATGCACGTTCCATTCAACGACAATGGCACCAGCAGCTGTTGAGATGCAAGCTTGAGTCAAAGTCCATTGAGTAAGGCCAGCAAGGCTCACCTGGTCCCCTGACACTGAATAACATGTCAGTTATCTCGGTGATTCCGACCGATCCAAGGTCGCCGACGCGGACGACAACTTGAGGGTTGTTGTAATCGGTAAATGCGTTGCCCGCACCCATGATCACTGACCACGCTTCTCCGACGATCTGAGTGCCGGCAGGGATAGTGATGGTAGACGAAACCACGTAGACACCTGCGTCGAAAAAGATGATCTTGCAGCCGGCATACTACGCGTGATATCCATATCAGCATGCTGTATGATGTTCGGCATGAGTAAAACTCACTTTGGCCAATACGTTCTTGATCGCTTGGGTATCATCAGTGTGTCCGTCGCCTTTAGCGCCTTGAGACTTCACGCTGATGAACTGGTCGACAGCATAATCAGCGTATTGAGGATGGCTTTTGCCAAAAATTCTCCCAGAGCTATCAAGAACGTTTGAGGCCTTCTGAATGGTGCCGATGTTGTTTTGGATGTATCGTTTCGAGGGGTTGTTCCCGCTGTATACATTTCCTTGTACCCAGGAGGCGATGGTGGTTGTACCTGTCGTACCAGCGAGCTGTCAATATAAGCATGAGAAGGTCACGGTTATGTTCGCGTATGACGGGGGTAAACTACGTACGACTGTCGCACCACCAACTACGCCGACAGCAGTGGGCACATTCGTGAGCTTTGCATTGCTAAGGACCAGGGATCCGTGAAGTACACCTTGGCTTGCTTGAGAGTTCCGAATGAAGATGGGGGTATCGGTGACTACTGCATCTACAATGGCCAGTGCGCCGACGGCTTGGGATGTGAAGTCTCCTGCCGTCGCAAGATCAAACCCGATCTGGCAGTTGTTGATTGTGACCCCTGCGAAGTGTCAATGCGGGGAATCTGACGTGAGAGGACTTCCGCGACACTTACCTTGATACGTCCAAGCCCAATTCCAGCTACTGTAGATCTGCGTGGCGCGTGAATGTCGGAGCCCGGCATTAGTCACGCGGCGTACTCACAGCTGAAAGAGGATCTCATGAGAACTTGTAGAAGCAGCATGGGCATAGTGTGAGACTTACCGGTCTGAACATTGTTGAAAGTTACATTGCGAACAGTGAACCTAAATGTGAGAATGAGACAACGAGACGCACCCACGACTCCAGAGATTCGGAACACGTACTGCTGGTTTCCCACCCATGCTCCGAGCTTTCCACCATTGAAGACTAGATCTCCCATAAAGCCTCCACTGCACAAAGATGGGAGCTTAAGTATCAACGTTTCCACAAAATCCATGCAGCTGACCTTCCGTCTTCCATATAGATACCTGTGCAGAGTTATCAGCACAATGTCCCTGATTCCAAAGCTCGAACAGACCTTGATGCTGATTTCCCGGAGCGGTTGACATTTGGAAGACGATGTTGATGAGTGAAGTGGCCTGAGCCACTTGCCAGTGAAGACCAGTCGCACCTCCAGTGGCCTGGCGTAAGTCAATGACAAAATTACGAACGGACCGGAAGCTACCTCGGCATCAGACCCAATCTGTTAATCACGGGTATAGTATATAGACACGTACAAATTGTTCGTAGAACCATATCCCGGGTTCCCATCTGGACGGGCTAATGCGTAATCTATTTGTGAGACGCATTGTCAAGAGACGTACCGATGACAGCGAAGCCTGAAAAGTTTGGCGAAGCGAGAAGGGTTGGAGGATGTCTTGCGTCGCCGATCAATTGTGACTGATAGAGAGCGAGAATTGGAGTAGAAACTTTGTAGGTGCTGTAGGTTTAGAGTCAGTTTGATGCACGCAGCGTTTTGCAACGATGCTCACCCAGGCGGGAAGTAGATGACAGCAGGAGATGTACTGGAAGCATCACGTGTAAGCCTGCTTCACCGCAAATGATGCTGATATGTTACCTGGTCGAGCCGCAGCCATTGAAGCCAGAGCACCGTCCACCGGAGGAGATGGCATTGCTACAGAGAATTTGCTTAGTATAAATGGTAGGATGAGGGCGTCACGACATACTTGATGGCGGCGGTGTCATCAGCGTTTCCATCGCCTACAGCACCGAAGTTCTGGACAACAAAACTCAGCATGTCGGCCAAAAGTATGAACGAGTAGTCGAACTAACCTTCACGTTGCGAAAGACTTGGTAGCTACCCGGGTTAGAGTTGAATGCGGCGGTACCTACGTTGTCGTTAAGCATATACGCGTCAACGCAGAATGTCAGCGCACCTTGATGCTGGATGTTTGCAAACCAGAAAGCGTCGTTTGGCGACGCCGTACCCCGAGTCACAGGTGCCGAGCACGACGTGCCCAGTGCTAACACGGGGGTCAAGCACCATAAGACTGCAGGACCTAGAAGAAATAGCTTCTGTGTCGAAAGGCCGAACATCCTCCCAGCTGGTCGCAAGATAGATGCCTTGGGAGGAACACAGGGCACTCTAAGGGCAAGTGTCTGCACTTCGTACGCCTTTTATGCAGTTTTCAAGGTCCTGCAAGGGTTTGAACATGTTTCTCACTCAGCTGAACACCCTGCATGACCACCGCGCTCAGGCACCGAAACCTGCTCGTCGCTCCGCATGATAGGCCTGCGGATAAACAACTGTGCGTGTCCAATCTTTTACTTCCACGATGTTCTTCGCGTCCATGCAGCTGCGAGTCCCGGAGGTTGTTCATGATGGACGTCGATACGAATTGTGAACGGAGGTCCCGGGAAGAAACATTGCAGTAGAAGTCAGCAGGCCAATTTGCATACTCACTTCGACTGACGATTGCTTAAGAGACACGTCTTGGGATCTGGTGCAATTGAAATCGATGAAGAAGGGAGGCTCTGCGAAGAAGCGACGCCATTGACTTCCGGAAGCTCACCAACGTGGGACCGCGAGGCGGGTCTGATGCCAGGGTCGAATTAGTGGAAGCTCAATAGAGGGCAGACCGTCTGAGAAGACATGTGAGCCGCAGGACTTTCATACATCGGATAAAATGTGCGCGTACTATGTGACATGATGACGACGGGGCTGTCTTTCGTCATCACATGGACGAGCCTGACATGCAAGCTGAGTCGAAGTTCGGAAAGGACGCTACGACATCCGAGGATACGGTTGAAGCCTGACGCACGACCTTGTTTGAAAGGGAAGGAAAGAAGTCAGGCCAGGCCTGAAGGGGTGTTGTATCGCCTCGATGGGGCGAACTTCGCGACATAGACCATAGGTTTGAAAGCGCGTTGAATGACCGGAGGACCGGGTATTCACTTCGCAATCGCATGCATCCAAGCCTTGTCAGGACAGGAGCAGCGACGAATCCGATTTCGGAAGGTAGATAAGACTGACAAGAGAGATCGGTCTATCCTGCTCTTGTTTGCACCCTCGTAAGGGATTTGAAAGAGTATACCAACTGCCAATGTTCAGTTATTCTGAGGGGACAAATGTAAAAGGCGGAAGGGACGAACCTAAGTGACGATGCAACCCAGGACAGGGTTTTTGGATGGTACGAAGAGAGACACGCGAACCTGATACACACGTGCGGATCCCTGCTGCTATTCAGCTGATCTTGACCATAACACATTTCGGGTCTGCGTCTCGTTCCGGTGCACCATGCGACCTAGACAGGATGTGATCACGAACCTGAGGTTATCATGACACGGGTGAAACCTCGGGATCTTTGCAATTGTGACAACGGTTCTGCTTCAATTCGGATCCACGTGGCATTCTACGGTATGAGATCATGCTTGTGGACTACTAGCGACGCCGTCCCAACGAGCATCCCAAAGGGGACGGTCTGTTTGGCGCTAAAGTGAGCCCGACTGATGGTGGCCTGGACTTTCGTCAGTTCCCTCCCGGCCAAAGAGCGCACGCAGGCATCGCAAGGAGAGCGGTCATAACTATGGTTCAATCAAAGCAGCAGAATGCATTGCATAAGCCATAAGGTCACAGCTGGTGAATGAAGTAGATAAGCGAAGATTATCACTCTTCACCGAGCACGGACACTCACTAGATTAGAACGTGCTACCAAACGCTCGCTTTCAAGCCGCTTTCACGATCAACAAACGCCTGCTAAACAAGTCGGTTCTTGAGCATGCACGATGGCTTCGAAAGTAGAAAGTGATGAATAGGAGTGTTAACGAGAACCATGATTGCGTACGGGACCCATATATGCTGGCTGCAGCACCCGTGAATGACCAAGTTCGTGCCAAAGCTTCGTTCGATTATACACAACGCCAAGGGTTTTATGCGAGCGTTCACATTTTGGTGGTGAACTCCAAACAATCGTGCGTCTGGGGCTGCAAAGATCTGTCCGGACCCATGGAAGTCTTGTCTCGACGTGGGAATGAGGTGATCAGATGTCAGCCCCTACAAAATGCGCTGAAAATGAGCCCAGTAGACTCGCAGAATGCTCGGAGATCTTACGCAATAACGAACAAGAGCCTAAGTGGATGGCTGTTCGTCAGCATCTTGGTGGTCTTGGCTGACATCGGACCGAACGTCGGAGCCACCTGAGGCTTGAGCTTGAGACGTCGTCAAACAACTTGCAAGAGAGAAAGAACTCACAGGTACCGGTTGATCCTACAAAGACAAGTTGAAAGAATGTACGACTCGGTGTGCAGCCCGTTCCATTCTCACAGTATTGCGCCATAAACTTCTTTGAAGTATACGTGGTCGCCCAAAGTCAGGCACGCCGAGCTCTGTCGCGGTTGAGGTTCGAACGTTCAAGGGCTGTTGTCTTTAGAACCTGTTTGCTGGATCAGCTGAGTGTGTGTATAATGAATTGGACGACAATCCCTCGCTTATTACTTACTGACTGAAATGCTAATGATAGCACCGGTAGCAAAGGGCATGTGCAAATACGACTGTGACAACGCTCCCAGGCCCTCTGAGAGCATAAGAATTGATCTTTCGAGAAACAGTCAGTCAACGATGTCGACAGATGGAAAGACACATCGCAAACGCACGGTCTGGAGATCGCTTGGTGACTGGATGGAGACTCTGGAGAGACGAAGTGACAGACTCACAGCTACCTCTGAATCAGGCTGGCGCCGAGTCGCCGACTTGCGACGGGGCATTTTTCATTCTCCGGCGTCTGAGTGTAAACTTATCGCAGCGCATGACGCGTCAACTCGACTCCGCTCGAAGCGGTTTTGAAGCATTTTGTCAAGCCACTCGATCCGAGTCTCTCTGACTCTCTCTTTGAGTCAATTCCTCAGCAATATGTATTCACATCGAGATTACACGTCAAGTCGTGTTCTTTATTCAAATGGTCTCTCAAAAGGTACCGAAATTCAAGCGCAATGATCAGGAAATTGGTGTTCGAGTGTCGAAAGAAGTAGAATATCTTGCAGTGCGTGTTTCTTGACTTCATCTTACTGATGCAGAGCACTTGTCTAATTCGTCGCGCATGCGGGTCCATTCAAGTCGTTCTTCGTTCAAACCTGTTGGACGAGCCAGCTCAGCGAGCTTTTGCCAGGGCCATATGCACGTTTGGCGACGTTGATGTGCAATGCTTGACAGCGTCACCATTCTGCTATACGGTGGCGTTATGATCTAGGTATGGTTCCGTCCCTCCTTTTTGATTCCGGTCTCTTACGGTCGCTGACAGCGTCTCGTCCTTTAGACTGTGAGAAGAGTGACTCACAATGGAATGCATTGGCTCTGAACTTGGAAAGTCTTCGGCCCAAGCGTCTCGAACTCGGAGAACCTCGTTTGAAGAGACCTGCACGATCATCGCGCGTCCCAACGATGTTGGAACTGTCGTTGTCAACGGTCGCGACAAGACGAGCCCGCCAAGATGGAAGCATGGCTGTGCGAAGGGCGCACAATCGACGCACCACCTATACTATGCTAGGCTGCTCTCATCCCAGTCTGCGCCACATTAATGGTCCCTCATAATGCTTTCTCTTTTCTTCCCACCTGTGAGGATTCTGGTCGTCTTCTAGTCATGAGACCTTATGACCAACTTTCAGGTACTGCGTTTGGACAAACGAACGTATCAATGATCGCTTTCGACGATTGCGGGCCCGTCGCGTCTTTCTTCTCTGGATAGTCGAGCATCCCATCTAGGAAAACGACATTCGTCGGACCGCCACTTTTCGGACTCCAGGTTTGTATGAGACACACAGTGTTCTCACTATGCCGATTTTGCTGTTGAGCAGCACACGGAGGATGCGCCTTGGTTCTGGAGGACGCATGCAACGACAGTACACATGCCAGCGTCGCTTGTTGCGACTGTCTCCGGATCATTACCGCATCCCACTGCTCTGGACACACAATGAGCTCTCTCAATCCTTCTGGGCTCACACGCCGTAGTGAGTCAGGGCTTTTCACCCCGACCTCTAACGCTAACTGTTATAACAGCGCGCCGTTTATGACAGTCGGTCTCATTTCGGGCGGTCCGGCTAACTGACAGAAGTAAATTCTGTCACTGTTCGCATCTGGTGGCTCCCGAGGCATTTCGACCACCCTTTGAACGCCGCTCTTTGGCGTATAAAGTCAGAGCAGAATTGCCTCATCTCCACAGCACTGGTCCAACTACCCCGGTGTTGCATATATAGTCCTCAGTAACCTTCATCATGAGCTTCAAATCTCTTGTTGGGTTGATCCTCTTGGGGATGTCCTTGACTGCCAATGCTGCTATTGGCCCCGTCGCCGACCTTCACATTAGCAACCAAGACATTACTCCGGATGGCTTCACCCGCCCCGCAGTATTGGCTGGCGGAACATTCCCCGGTCCGCTCATCAAGGGCAACAAGGTCAGGATCAGTGCAGACGATCGCAATGTTCTCTATGCTCACAACGCGCTTACAGGGAGACAACTTCCAGCTCAATGTCATCGACGAGCTGACCGACGAAGACATGCTCAAGTCCACGTCCATTGTGAGACTCAAATTTGCCTTGACTTTGACTATCGAAACTGAAGATCTGATATAGCATTGGCACGGCCTGTTCCAACATGGCACCAACTGGGCGGATGGTCCCGCTTTCGTTACTCAATGCCCTATCACCACTGGGCACTCTTTCCTGTACAACTTCGACGTTCCTGATCAGGCTGGTACGCAGCTGCGATTCATTCAATTGTCATATTAAATTCACGAAGCATCGCAGGGACATATTGGTATCACAGTCATTTGGCAACTCAGTATTGCGACGGTCTCAGAGGTCCTCTGGTCGTCTATGATCCCAATGATGTCCACCAGCAGCTTTACGATGTTGACGACGGTATGTTGCTGTATAAGCTTCTTAGACCCGCCTTGGTATTGAAGTTCTGCAGAGAACACTGTGATTACACTGGCCGACTGGTATCATATTCTGGCGCGTCAAGAGCCCCCAGGCCCTCCGTATGTGTCTTCTCGGCAGCTGAGAATACGTTACTGATGCACGTCATCTAGAGTGCCCGACTCGACACTCATCAACGGAAAGGGACGCTTTCCCGGTCAAACGACGCCCTCAGACCTCGCTGTCATCACAGTGGAGCGCGGAAAACGGTGCGTCTGAAACTCTGTTTTGCTCAATGTGGCGTTACGCCCGACTGTCACTCACGGTTCCGCACCAGCTACCGCATGCGCCTCATCAACATCGCATGCGATCCCAACTACCACTTCTCGATCGATAATCATGACCTCACGGTCATAGAAGTCGACGGAGTCAGCACCCAGTCGCTCACGGTGTCTTCTCTCACCATCTTCGTAGGCCAGCGGTACTCATTCATCGTGCGTACAATATGGACTTTGATGACCTTATGATTGAGTTCTGAAGACGTATCTTACAGCTCAATGCGAACCAACCAGACGGTCCGCAAGGCAACTATTGGATTCGCGCCAAGCCCAACGGAGGCGCGGACACGTCCTTCAATGGCGGTCTCAATTCTGCTATCCTGCGATATGTCGGTGCTCCCGTCGCAGAACCCACCACTACGATAGGTCCGGACAATACACCTCTCAACGAGGTCAACCTCCGTCCCTTCACCTTTACTCCAGTGGTATGTGTTCCTTTGTCTAGCGCTCTGACCGAAATGCTCATTTGATACCTGTAGCCCGGTCAACCTCACGCTGGCGGCGCCGACTTTGTGAAGAATCTGCTGTTCACTTTTGTGAGTATCGTGCTTATTCTGTCCGCATTTGTAGTCAATGACTGACAAACAACATTGCGACATAGGCTGGCGGAAAATTCGCCATCGACGGAACTTCCTTCGTGCCGCCCACGGTCCCCGTCCTCCTCCAGATTCTCAGCGGCGCTCAAACCGCGCAGGACCTCCTTCCCACTGGCAGCATCATTGAGCTTCCGCCCAACCAAGTCATCGAGTTCAGCATGCCTGGTGGTGTCGTCGGTGGTGGACATCCTATCCATTTGCACGGTGTGAGTGTTCATCTTGATTCACGAGGATCGGTCGAAACGGAAGACTCACCTGATCCTCGCGACAGCATACTTTCTGGGTCGTCCGCAGTGCAAGCAGCTCTACTTACAACTATAACGACGCCATCATTCGTGACGTCGTCAATATCGGCAGCACTGGAGACAATGTTACCATTCGATTTGTGGTACGTCCTTTCTTTTCGCCCTCATCCAGATTGCACCCAGCTCAGAACATATTCTCAGACCGATAATCCCGGCCCCTGGTTCCTCCATTGCCACATTGATTGGCATCTCGACGCTGGATTCGCTGTCGTGATGGCAGAGAACATCCCTGGCACTGCAGCTGCTAACCCGGTTCCTGGTGCGTCACTACGCGCACTTTTTCGTGTCGACACTCATATACTGACGGGATACGCAGCCGATTGGAGCCAGCTCTGTCCGTTGTACGACGCGCTTGCCCCGGGAGACCTTTGAGAATCGAGCTCGGACATGATAGAAGACAAGCAAGATAATGGAATATAGGGTAATCGTATCAGGGTTTTTTATGCGATACTCAACTGGGTTCAAGAGCGTATGGTAGCCGGTAACGATTGGGTCAAATCACTCGTGCTCCAGAGACATTCTTTCCATTGATATTAATATGGCACAATTACATTGGATTACATTGGAGACCGTTCCGTGAGTGATGTATCATTCAGACGCGTAAGAGCCTGTCTACAAAGCACCATGCTCTTCGAGGACTTGTTTAGCATGTTCTTTGGCTTCAAGCGAGACTCGAGGATCTAGAGACCACCATCAACACCTTGGTACCGAACAAATTCGGGCGCAACTCACTGTGAAGGGCAGCCTTATACCCAGCAAGGACGCGTGTCTCATGCTCCTCGTCAGACACGTCATGGCCCTTGTCGAAAGTATACCCGGCAGCTTCAAGAATTTCGCGAGCGTGAGCCTTAGCTTCTGGGGAGGTATGAGAGTCTATAAGTGTGCATATTAGTACTCGAAGATCAAAGTACTAGGGTTGCGAAGCAACGTACTGGCCAAGGTAGCCTTGTATCCGCCCAGGACACGATTGGTTTCGGGGGCATCCGATGGGAGTCCAACGGCGTCGTCCATAGCTTCGAGTTTCTCGGCAGCGCGTTCCTTCGCCTCCAGAGAGACGTTAGGATTATGGATGCTGGCTTTCAAGCCGGCAGCAACGCGAGCAGGATCTTTGTCTGCAGCGAAGCGGTCATCAGCAGCGCAAATAAACGCGAAGAGGACGATGTGTACGCACCAGAGGCCATTGCGATCGTTATGTTCGTGTATAAGTGGGTGAAGGCGAGAGTGAAATGGGTGAAGAGCTGATGATAGGAAACGTAGGGACATCCATGGGGTTTATATACGTCGTAGACGGTGGCAGAGAGGCACCAGGTGGTCCAGAGATGGCACTGGTCGCCACTCGCCTGTATCGTGACGTCACGCGACTTTCAGACGCGATCACGTGGTGGAGTCCCCTTTGTTTCGCGACGCGTTCCGCACCAACGGAAAGCGTCCGATCCCCACGACGAGTCAATGCTGCTCCACCGGTTCCCACTGTAATTGACTTCTAGTCAACACGAGTCGGTTTGCCGATAGGAAAAGTGGAGATCAGGGTACGAAATGAGCAACATGACGAGGTGTTCGTCAGTGCCACGCTATCCAGGGCAGTCATAGTTAGGAGCTTGGGCGGTCATTTGCTTGCGTAGTAGTGTTCATGAATTCAGAATCATCATGAAAGTCTCAACCGAGCGAGTCAAGTTGGTGTCTATCGTCGAGTCCAGACGCCGCATACTACTCCCACGGCGCACGCGCGCCTCTTCTGTCAACCATCTTCATCCACCGATCCATACGACTGGACTTTCACGTTGTTCAACGCCGTCTTTCTCGTGTTACGCCTACGCAAATCTTTCCGTTGGTGACCACAGCTCCAACTTCATTCCCTCTTGACAGAGTCACCGTCACTGTCGCCTTCGAAGTTCCTCATCCGCACCCGGCACCGCTCCACATCAAGCCTATCAAGCCACCTCGCAACCATGCATACGTCTTCCTTATGCCACGCTGAATTTGATCTCAAACCGTTCAGTCTGGAGTCCAGAATCGAGTACACTGCCAACAGGAGACGTGTACGGAGACATCGCAGAGACGGCTGCGGGAGCGAGTGGATGGACATCTTTGTCCCCTCTCGTGCTCCGAGAAGCAGTTGTTTGCGAGTGTCCTCTGAATTGTGCTCAGTCGTGCATAATTCTCTGGTGGAAAGGGAGCCGGAAATGAAAATGAGAGAGGAGGCGGAAGATGGGATGTTGTGAGCAGAGGAGGCGAAGGAGGGCAATCAGAAACCGAGACGGACGCCCCAAGTACGATGAAGTAGCATTCAAGAAAGAACAAGTCGCTCGGCTATGGTCACCTTTACTTGATGCAACTTTCGAACCTCAGCATCCAAGCGACTCGGACGCCTGACGGGAACCCCTGCATAAGCCTGCATAGCGATCGCGATTGGTCTTTTCAGATCACTTCGCGGCGACAGGCTCTCTGCGCCTTCCGATCGCGGTTTCTGCATCACACATCTCGCCTGTGACGATCGTCGTTTTGCGCGTCCTCGACACTCAAAGCTGAAGACGCAGACCATACGATCAGTCCTCCTATCCACGATTGAGTCCCTCAATCATACGGTGATTCTCTTTCTACGCCTCTTAGTATCCAGATACTGACTCAAGAACGAGCAGTCAGGAAAATGCCAGATAATCCCCTCGTCATCGTATTCCAAGACCTTCATGATTTTCTTCAGGCTCGCAAATTCTGGTCGCATATCCAGACTCGTCGCCTACTCTACCGCTCGACCCGCTCCTCTTTCACCAAACGCGCCTTAGGCCTTGCACTACGACACTACGACGGTGTGGGGTATGGCTATCGGTGGCTACGCGACATGATCTGCTGACGTCGGACTGTACATCGGAGCCATGTGAGATGTTCTCAATCAGATGAAGTGAGACTGGCATTCAGTAGGTACCAATTAATTCTACCAAGGCAGTCTGGAGAACTCACGTACGCCCCAATGTGCAGCAAATCCGGTCTCACAGTACGCGCTATGACATACGTTTCATCGGAGCAACTACCATGAAGTCGCTCGAAGCAAGGTACACTAAGTCCGATCCCGGCCAATTGAGCGTTCAACGTTCAACATGACCGTTGTGGCGACGAAGATCTGCTTCAGGAACGCTGTGTCAGACTGTCAGCTGAAGGGTGTGTAATGGATTTACGAGACTTGCCTACTTATACTGATTGTGGTATCAGTAGTACGAGTTGGCCAATGACGATGAGTACGAGGATGCAGAAACGTCAAAGCCTCTGAGAAGTTGGAAGATGAGAACTCTGCGGGAGACAGACGGAAGAATAGAGGACGAAGCTCGAGAGTCGAGAGCTGCTTTCTGCGCCAAGAGCTTGCCAAGATGACAATATCCAGTTTCTGGCGCCCAAGCGCGCCCATTCGATTAAATCTATTCCGACTTCACTTCCGCTCAGCTTCCACTGCCTCTCGGACTGACAAAAGCAATAAGCTACTCGCTACTCGACTCCTGTTTGCGATGTCTCTGGAAGTCACATTCATATTCCAGTGGTTACTGCTTCTCAGAACGATAGGATCCCTTCGCAGGATCTGATAATTCGCTCCTGGTTAAATTTCGTAGGTCGCCGTGGCATGCTGTTCAGAAGGCAAGCGTACTAACCTTCAATCTCATCGTTCAGGATGTTCTTCTTGACGCCATGTAATTGCCTCAAACGCTGCGCATTCGGAACCTTTCAAGACGTCTTCCATCCGGACCAGCTGGGTGAGAATAGCGCAGCGAGCCCTCATGCACGTTCTACCCACAACGAAGAATCATTACAGCACCTGCATTCTTTTACTATCTAGGTCAATTTGAATCTACTTCTTCTGTCCGGAGTCATACGGTTACCGATGACATTGAATCTTTTAGACTGTGAGAAGAGTAACTCACAAAGGACTGCACTGATTCGGGACTTGTCTCCGATCGAAGCAGGTCGAGCTCGGAGGGCTCGAAGAACATCATCGAGCGAAGACCTGTACGGACGTCGTCCATCCAAGCGGCTTGAACTCCAAATGGTCGTGACAAGAGGAATCGGCCTAATTGAAAGCAAGAGGCACAAAACCGACCTACGTATACGCCAGGCTGCTCTCGTCCCAAATTGCGCCATATTGGCCGTCCCTCAAACTGCTTTACTTCTCATTCCCATGTATGAGAGTTTGCGTCTTCGGTTAACTCAAGAGTCCTCATGACCAGCTTTCAGGTACAGCGTTTCAACCAAGATTCCAAGAACATATCAATGATCGCAGCCAGGACCAGCCCGCCGTACCGTTCTGCTCTGGACGACGGGCAGCCCGTTCCGGACGCCAATCTCCTCAAGCTGTTACGATACGGATCTGAGGATTTGTATGTGATACACATATTGTCCACTATGCTGAACCCCGTTGAACATAACAAGGATCCTTAGCGAATGCTTGATCCATCTTGGCCCTTGGAGATGCATACCACAACGATACGCAGTGCCGCATGTTACGAATCCATGCGGATCATTACCACATCCCACTTCTCAAGACATACAATGAGCTCTCTCGATCCTCTTGGCCTCACACGCCGTGGTCAGTCGGGGCTTTTCACTCCGATCCCTGACGCTAACCATTGTAATAGCGCACGGTCGACGACAGTCGCTGTCATACTGGCGGGTCCAGCCAGCTGGCAGAGAAAACAATTCTGTCAGTCATCGAATCTGGTCTCGCAATTCTACCACCGTTTGGACGCCGATATGAGGCATATAAAACCAGAGCAGAACT
>RWJN01000415.1:0-30696 GCA_004332605.1 Steccherinum ochraceum
GTGGCGGAGCGTCGTCTGCGCTCGCTCGATGAGGGCCTGGCGCAGGTCCGTGATGCCGAACGCAGCGCGGTATGGGCTGGTAATCTGGAAGTAGATGACGGAGTCGCTATATAACGGAGGTTGTAAGCGTGTGAGCGGTATGGGGAATAGAAGGAGAATAGCGTACATTTCAACGTCAACGTTATCCCGGGTGATGACCTTCTGCCTTCCAATGGGGCTGATCTGGATCTTCACATCGACGACGCGAAGGGACTCGGTGCAGACGTTCACTTGGACGAGACCCGGATCGACCGCCTTGTAGAATTGACCAAAGCGTGAGACCAAACCGACGGAACCTGGGAGAATCGGACGAAGAGAGGTGAGAAGGGTGCTGCGGAGGATGTGGAGGGTAAGAATGTACCTTGCTGTACATTTCTGAAGGGGTTGGGGCATGGGCAGCAAGGAATGGCACCGATGAACCCGACGCAGGAGCCGAACGCCTGCAGCATGGAGCCGTAGAACCCATGGGTGACCTGAACCGAGCGTCAACACCAGAATACAGCTTGAGAACGACGAACATGCTCACCTCTCCGGTACCCATATCCTGCGCGTACGAGGGCTACATGACCGCAGCAGTCAGCTCCCGGAAAAACATAGAACCCGAAAGACGTGACGCACCTGCATCTCACTCCTCTTCAAGGGCTGCACCTTGATGACATGGGGTTCTCCGGGGGTCCTCTTGCCAACGACACCAGAGGGGACACCATTGTCGCTGCCTGTGACTGGATCCGCCATGGGGAGGTCAGAGGATGGTGGTACGGAAGGAAGAGCGGGTTTCAGTCTGGGCGACTCTTACCGGGCGGAGCGTGATGGTCCACGACATGTCCACGTGACTCGCCGTCGCTTGGCGTTTCTGCGCGATACTTGTTGTCGGAGTCGGCCATGGCGAAGGTTTTGTGTTGGCTGGGCAGGAAGCAGGAAAAGTCTTGTCGTGGGCCTCGTGAGGGGATCGTGGCAGAGATGGGCGAGGATGGCGACGGCAACGAGCAGAGGACGACGATCTTATAGGGAAAGGTGCGCAGTCGAGGCTGGCAGACGGTGGCACTCCAATCTCTCACACCGCGACAGTCTCTATTCCGCAGCACATCACCGTGGTTTCTCGATTGCCTCCTTCCTCCCATCATCTTTCGCTACTCGAACACGCCATTTGCTCTCGATGCTTCCGTGTCGATGGCGCAGAAATAGACACACGGAACTCCCATCTACAAATGTTG
Organism: Steccherinum ochraceum; assembly: GCA_004332605.1. Lineage (NCBI taxonomy): Eukaryota > Fungi > Basidiomycota > Agaricomycetes > Polyporales > Steccherinaceae > Steccherinum > Steccherinum ochraceum. The sequence continues at coordinate 1,254 of RWJN01000415.1, forward strand.
TTTTCAGCTTGCAGCCTCTCCCTCGCAACATCGAGCCGACACCACATGTCTACTCAACGGCAACCTTGCAACCATCCGGATCCTGGGCAGACGAGCCGAGACACAGCCTCCCCCATCCCAGAGACACCACATGAACATAAATTGAACACCACCGCAGTCCCTTCTCGGCGCTCGCTCCGTTCTTCCTCTCTTCCCCCTCAGCGCTCCGATCTGTCTTTCAGTGGAATGCGATCCCAATACATCCATCCACCGTAATGCAGATCGCAGTCGTCCCAAGACGCGAGATGTCCCGCTAACGTCTGTGTGATGTCAGTAGTCGCACGGATGATACGATTATCCTCATCGTGAATGCCGTATTAGACATTGTCCGATGAATGTTTGCTGCATCATTTCTGACCGCAGTACAACTCCTTGTTTCAATGTCTTTTCGAACCGTCGGCACCGACCTACCGACCGCTAGCAAAATCCACGCAATCGTCAGTTATGGTCTTCAAAGGACTGTGGATTGTTAACCAGTATAGCCGTACATGTACATATGGACTGTGCAATTGACATGGGTCCGACTGTCGACACTGAAAGTACTGAACGGTGACATAGCTCGGACTTACACCATGTCGTACACCGAGTAAACCCGAATGAAAGAGGGCCGTTTTGAATGACCTGTACATAGAGTCTGAATTGAAAGAGGTTAAGTAACAACATCAGTTCAAGCTCCAGTCCGGGTTCTGCTCGGAGGCTCGTGTATCGCGTTCACTTCCTAATAACAGTCAAGCCTATAGCGCAACGTGAAATGCAGCAGGTAGATAGATTCAAAATATAGAGACGAAGGTGATTGTATCACAAAACGCGGTATGAATAAAGGATAGAAAGGGAACGGACGCAGCTAGCTGAGACCCGCTCAAGACATGCCTCTCCCATAACTCACAACCGTCACTGAGAACACGACAGCGACAGTGAAAATCGACCACGAAGAACATGAACGGAGACGAACCTATGCCGAGTAATACCCTGCCTATAATCCTTCGCACTGCACACAATCTCTGTCGCAGACAGCTCGGGCTCAGCCTGCTCCATAACGCCCTGGATATGCTCGTCGCATCGACGCAAAACAGTACTGGACCTTGGGGGTTCCGAGAAGAAGCTGCACGCCCATAGGTAAGTTCTGCCTCCTGCGTTCTTCAACTTTTGATTGAGTACGTGTCCTGTGCGCAATCGTCCTGTGCGCGAGGTGTATTATTTTTAGAACTTGATTGCATAGTGCTCTGCTAGAAAGTTCAGCAGCGACTGCGACAAGAAGCGAATGATACGCACAGAGCTCTGACTGGAATCGTCCGGAATCAACGCACATCATGCAAGATCATGCATGACCGTCGCCGCCTAACGTTCTGTACTCACACTGCCACTACTCAGCCGAAATTGATGGTGCTCTGAGGCTATGAGCTCTAGTACGGAAAAATTGTCTTCCGTACGTTCCGTACCGAGGTCCGCCACGGAGACAAGGCTATGAGGGCGTAAGTATATAAAGCGAAGAACAAGACAGATCATGATTCTCTTCAGCTGAGCTCGCGCATACAGGTGCTGGACGGTCAGTCCTCGTCTCACCAATCACCGTTCCCGTTCTGTCGACGCTGACTTGCCTGTATTCTTCTTCAGCCTGTACCCCTTCGTCGACGCCCGCGACATCCTCACGTGGAACGTCCCTTCCTTTTCTTCAGACTTCCACAACAACGAATATCCCGCCATGCGTTTGACCGTTGCGATCGCTGCCTTCGTCGCCGTGGCATCTACAGCTGTTCTAGCGGCCCCACTCCGCGCTCCCGTGTCGAGTGTACATGCACACGGTGACAAGTCGTCTCTGACCCTTCGGGATATCGTCCCAGTCGAATCCTCGTGCGTCTCAGAGCATATACCCGCTGAGACTCCTTGCTGACTGACGCCACGTCTCGTGCAGGAAGGAGATGAAGATGGAGAAGCGGGGCGGGGAAGGGTCGGGTGGGAATCGACCAGGGTCAGGCCGCCCACCTCGACGCGACCCGCTCCCAGACGATCCTGTAGAGGCGGCGAAAGTGCAGAAGAAGAACGACCGCAAGGAAGCAGAACGCCTCAGAGGCGAGCGGCGGCGGGCAGCAGCCAGAGAAGCGGCGGCGGCCCAAGGGCAAGCGGGTAACGGTAAGGCAGCGGAAGGGGCGCCACGGCCCGAATCTCCTCCCACTGGTCAAGACTTCATGGTCCATGATCCTGAGGTGGTGGACCCAATCCGTTATCTGCAGGAACAAAAGCCTAGCTGGTGATGATGAGTTGATGTTTATCTATCTAAATCCTCATCAAAGCGCAGGGAATGGACAAACCTGTCATAGTGGAAGATAGGGTAGTGCAGAATACTTTCGAATGCGAAGGCTTCATTTGAACTGTAGAAGACGGCAGCGAGTTCGGCATACCTGGATTTGACGAACATGTCAGAAAGAGTACGGTAAGAATGGAGCTGGGTACGACACGATACCTGATATATGTAAAGACTTCATGTATAATTCAGTCACGAACGTCGACAGCCTGACCGCATTCATTGCCTTACGCCTGCCATCAAACCGACAACACGATACCATGCAAATGCAGCCAATGTATACGTGGAAACCGTAAAAGAGAACGCAGCGAAATCAATAAAAAAATGTCATTGGCGCAGCCCGCACCCTGCTACCGAGACCTGCTCGCAGCTATGCCTTAGAAACAGCCTCCAATCGTCGCTGAAAAGCAACAGTGATTCGAAATGACCAACACAAAGAACACAGACAGATACGAACCTATGCCGACACCGTGACATCGACACCCTTCCTATAATCCTTCGCCCTGCACACAATCTCTTTCGCAGATAGCGCAGGCTCTGCCTGCCCAACAGCACCTTGCGCGAGCTCGTCGTGTCGACGCGAAACGTCTGCCTGCGTAGATTCAGTCTTGTTGCATAGCTTGCACTCACATAAACGTTTGTCGTGCGCGTTGCGCGGTTGACCGGACATGAGCCATATCAGGTGAAGATAGAATTCATCGGGAGAGCGGAATTGACGGACGTGGGATGAACCTGTGGAAGAGTACGATCAGCATGTTGTTTCGGAAGTGAGAAAGATCGATACTGTACTGACCTCGAAGATAGTAATCCTTTCGAGTGGTCGTCTTGTCTCCCTTGCGGCGCATGTACAACGTGTACCCCGCGGGGAAGTCAACCAGCATAGACATATCTGTTCGCCCTACAAAACAAAAACACATCATGAGCATTGCAATCAAACGACGAAAAGACCGAAACTCACATTTCAGACCACGCCTCTGCACCTCGGGCTTGACGAAATCTCGCACCACCAACATACCAACCTTACGCTTCCACCTCGTCAACGCCTTCTCGTCTGCCTCCACAAAGTCATCGACGAAGTCATCCTCCGCCTCGTCCTCATCAGTTTGTCTGATTCTCCACTCAGAGTTCGACGACGACCGTCCACCAGGGACGGCATCCGACTCGAAAACGCGTACGAGCAGACATTTGCTCTGCGAAGACTCTGTGTACGCTTCATAATACGCTGTGCGGATGATAATTTCAACAGTTTGCATTTGACTGACATTGGGCGATTCGGTATACATGGTGGTGGTACGAGAGACAGTGGGAAGGGGGGAAAGGTGGAGGAGTCCATGGGCTTTTATATGAGGGAGAGGACAATGGGAGGTGTGCACAATGGCGGGGTGCATTGTGAGGGATAATGGGAGTCTCGGTTTGGTGAGACGCTCCCACGGTCACGAGCACAGTCTTTGCTACGCGCCGTCCGAGTTCGACCAACAGAACGACACAGCGAACGCAAAGCAGCGTTGCGGCAAGATCTTTATTTACTCACTTACCTTCCAACGTTCAGACGAGTCTCACACAATCACACACGACGATTAAAATAAATAAATAGCATTCCAGAGACACAAGACTACGAGACACTTCGTACGAATACGAAGGGGTACAGGGGTTACCCTACGCCTACGAAGTAGGTGTAACATGTACCCTAAAGAAACGACGGCCACGCCCAACTGCATGCAAGCAGTCGCAACAGTTGAGCGTGCCATAAATAAGCGTATCACAAAACGAGACGGGGAGAGAGAGACAACGATGAAAGTCCGAGTCCGAAGGCAGCAATATGCTACCTCGGCCTGTGAGGCAGAAGTAGCATGCGCCATACATAAACGGGGGCGACGATCAACTGCATGGAATGCAAGAGTTAAACGTGCCATGATTCTGGATAAACGTGTCGCAGAACAAAACTCGAGAGGCGATGGTCATGACGACCAAGGAGGATAAACTGTCGGCTGCGATGTACCGCCTGCACAGCAGGAGATACACGCGCCAGGGTAAACGGGGGCTACGCCCAACTGCAACCGCTTGTGAAGCAGGAGTTGAGCGCGCCGTAGATAAACGCGATCATAAAACGGAGCTTGGAAAACGGTGGTGACGACGACGACACCATGGGAGACGGCAGACACCTACGTAGAGGACGTGGACGCGCAGGTCAACGCGCCCTCGTCTTCCAACCCACCGACGATCTCCTCTGCGGAAGACCCTCCCCGTCGGGTGGTTGGTGGGGTGATGCGAGGCTTGCGCACGTACCCAGTGTCGTATTGCTCGCCGATCTCTGTTTGGGTACGTTTGGGCTTGCAATATTTGCACTCACACTTGTCTCTGCCCCACGGCTTGCCCTTCATAAGCCAGATGAGGTGAAGGAAGAATTCGGCAGGAGACCGAAAGCGATGAGCGATGGTGGAGTCTGCGAAAAAAGGCCACGTCAGTGTAGCGGGGTCGAGTACACAGCACAAAATGATGACTTACGCAGGAGATAACAGTCCTTGCGAGGGTCGTTGGCGGGACCCTTGAGGTGCACGTAGAGCGTGTACCCCGCTGGGAAGTCGACCAATACCGATCGATCCGGATGTGTCTGCACTGCAAAAATCAACCATGTCAGTACTGCGCGACGTGAACAACGATGAAGGGCGAACGTACATTGTCTGCCTCTCTTCTTCATCTCTCCCTTGATGTAATGCTTCACGGCCAGCTGGCCTAAACCACGCTTCCAGCGCATCACGTCTTCCTCAGGAGCGGGTTCATAGTGGTTGACGAAGCCTTCAGCAACGGCGTTGACCCTGTTGACCATGGCGCGCAAACGCATCGACCGACGACGACCCGCCGACGCGTTGGGTATCGCGCCAGTCGCACCGCCGCGAAGACGAATGAGAAGCAGCTTGCTCTGCGCAGGCTCAGTGAAAGCGTCGTAGTGAGGTGAGCGAATCGCGTATTCAATATCGTCAATGGTAGAATGAGTAGACATGACTACGTATACTATCAGGAATTCTGGGGATGAGGGGAAGGAGCAAAACGCATCGAGCTCGCTGGCCTTATATATGATCGGCGAGCGCTTAGTAGGGCAGAGGGTACACTAGGGTACAGGGCGAGCGCACAGCCTCCGCACAGCCCTCTGCATAGCCACTCGATCTGACTCGATCGTTCCCGAAGGATTCGCACAGCGTCCTCTGCTCATGATAACCAGCTCGACGGCCGTCCTCCTGTATCGCCCGTTTAGCTCAGTGGTAGAGCGCGCCACTCGTAATGGTGAGGTCGGTCGTTCAAATCGGCCAATGGGCATACGTTTTTGGACTGTCGAGTCCACATACAGTTTTTTCGAAACAACGGTTGAGGGTCACGGTACAGCATCAAGCAATCTTTGCAAACAACGCTGCAGTTTCCTTCGGCTTCAACCAATGCCACTGCACAGTGAGAAGTACGGTCAGAAGGAAGGCGTCACGTATTAGGCGAGCTAATCGACATACCATGTGGTTTGCGCCTTCAAGGATATGGAACCTCGCCTCCCTCACCTCTCCATCTTTCTCCTCCAAATCCCTTTCCAGGAGCATCCTCTTCAGCCCGTACATACCGTATATCGTCTCGGACATGCCCCTCGATGCGACCACGCACTCCAATGTGACCTTCGGAAAGTTCTTCCGGTCAGACAGCATTTTCTTGGTATTCTCGCTGCAGATCTCTTCGCCCAGGACCAAGATAGGAACGGCGGACCTGTGCAGCGCCGCCGCCTCCGTGATCCCATCGAACTGGGACGGGTCAGTCTCCGCAGGTTCAGAGTCGGGTTGCCACTTCAGAGCCGTGCAGAATTCGCGACGAGACGGGAGGTCTGTGAAGGACGTGGCGTTGAAGGCCCGGTAGAAGAGTGGCGTGTCGTTGCTGTAGTGTCCAACGAGACCGGGCAAAAAGGCAGCTTGCAGACGTTCGCGAGTCCAGGTCGGATCGCGAGTGGGGCTGTACAGTTCGTCCTGAGGGGGGTGAGGGAGTCCAAGGGGATACATGGGCGCATCTGCAACCCGAGATCAGGCCTTCGGAGTTGTGAAAAGAAACCTACATAACGTACCGTAAATGACGTAGGAACGCAAGTACTTTTGAAGCACTTGTCTCGTGTGAGCTGGAAAAGTGTCTGCGTACGCGAAAAACGCTGGACCGTACCCATTGCCTCCCGACCACATGACCAAGCTGACGCCACCGGTCCGATTTCCATTGGCTTCTTCAAGGAGCGGTGTGTCCTCGTTTTCAACGTACCACCGTAGGAAGGACGCGTACTCGTGCACCCGCCTTTTCAAGAATGCTTCCCTCTCTTCCCTGGAAGTAACTGCGAGCGACTTCAGCTCATCGTCTGTGAAGCTCGTCGACTCTCCATTATCTCGCCCGTTGAGAAGTACAAGGCGGAGACCGTTCTCCGCTGCATATGGTATTAAAGGCCTAAAGATGCCTGTTGAACGAGTCGTTAGCCGCGCGGCGGGTCCAAAATGAACGTGCAATATTCACCGCTGTTGAAGTAGACACCGTGTAAAAGAACCAACGTCGTGTAGGTAACAACCTCCAGGGGCGCACCACTGTCTTCATAGTGCAGTTGCGTTCCATGAGTGTCGACAGGTGCAAGAGGCATGGCAGAGGAGGACGTCTGAGTCGCAAAGGTGTTACCCCGAGAGGTGTGTCAAAGGTGCGGAATCGGATGGTTTAAGTCAAGGAAGAGAGATCTGCAAAGAAGACGGCCTTATATACATGTCGCAGGCGCATGGAAACAAAGATATCGGAAAGAAGTACCCGACGCTGACCACAGTGATGACCAGCGTGGCTTCCTATCCCGAAGCTGAACGTCTTCTACCGCTTGTCATTCAGCCATCCCGCCTTATCAAGTCTCGCGGCACATCAAGTTGGGCCATAAGTAACACCAGCAGGGGATTTTCGAGAGCGAAATACAGATGCTTGACATTATAGCAGGTGAGCTGATAGTACGTCGCCACAAGACAGACTCAAGCCGCCAGCCTGAAGCGTCAAGAGGTGTCGCGGTAGCAGTCACGGTCGCAACAATCATCCATCTCGCGATCGTGTGGTCAGAACGCCGTAGATCCTAAGCGAGTGGTAAGAGGTAGATGAGAGACAAGACACCTGGGCGAAGTAGAAAAAGACAAACTGCACCAAAGCAGAGAGCGCTAGCACACATTTCGAAGCGAGCGGGAAATTGAGCGGCAAGACCTCGCAGAAGAAGTCAAAAAGACGAGGGAGACGTCGTACGACCAATCTCAGGGATATGCCATGACCACCGCAGGACTCGAACCTGCAACCTTTTGGTGCCGCTGGCGATCGAAGCCAAACGCGCTACCATTGCGCCAGGTAGCCATGAAAGACTACCTAACATATTACCAGTCGAATCTGGAGCACTGTCGACACCCGACAACAAGTTACGAACTTGTATCCAGGACAAATCCAGGATTGATACAGTCCTACTTCGAGCGCACCCAAGGCGCACCACATCCGTGCATAGGGTCTAAATCACTCGGGCGTTGCTCTCTATGCTTTGACACTTTCCAGTGGTTCAGACAGCTCGCGGGAGAGAAGTGTTGCAGAGGGGCAAGTTGGGAGAAATGACGCTGTGTCGAAATCGTGTCAGGATATAAACCCCCATGCAAGGTATGTCGCAACCAGTATCTTATCCTTCCGAAGACAAAAATGAAATTATCAATAGGGACGTGTACGCTGCAATGACGGTCAATGTCGCTGGCAGTCTTACCATGATGGCACACCTCCTTTCACTGACCACGTCGCAAGCTCGCCTTCGCTATGTGTGGCTTTGACTTTCATACCGTCCCTCGCCTGCTTCATCTCCACCGAGCAAATCAACCAGCATCAGAGGCGTAACGCTTTCGTCCCAGCTGCCTCTTTGCTCGAGAGGCACCAGACTGCATCACGCCACCCACGAGCCAGTGCTTTGCTTCGTAGAGCGTCTATGCGCTTTGTCGGTGAGTCCAAGCACTTGTAGGCAATGCGTATGTCTGATATCCGAAGCAGTGAATAAGCAATGCGAAAGATTGAAAGCGTCTGCGTGCTGGTTGTCATGCGTATAAGAACGCGAACGACTCACTCGCTCTTCCCATCAAGCTATCCAAGACTTCAGAGAAAATACCAACGTCATCATTGGCAAAGTTCGTCGTGTTTGTTCGATTCTCGATGTGGAACGCGATGCTGAGCTATCTGATAGAAATCATGCCGAGAATAGCTAGAAATCAGATTCGGAGAGGCTCTCAAAGTATGCCTTGCCTGTCGTCTCGGGCAATCATCCTCCGCCCGCCCGAGCAGGCTATTCAAGCTGAATCGCACATCGTCAGCTCGCTGCAATTCACGCCATACCCAGGCCCGACCGAGTTATCGTCTGGTTGCGTCCTTCCCCGCAGTTCTATCAGCCGTGTTCCGAACGAGCTCCTCGCTGAGATCTTCCGTATCTTGCGGGCTCAGCCATCGGAAAATAGCAGCTGGGTTAGGATCCTACGGGTATGCAAACATTGGTTTGCAGTTGCGGCCACCCTTTCCGACTTGTGGACACGAGTATCGAGCAAGCAGTCGGTTCAGTCCATCAGCCGCTTTCTCTCGTATTCCAAATCACGGCCGCTACAAGTCGATATTTACCCAAAGGAAGATTCCTCTGCGACCCTGTTCGCCATCGGCGCCGAGATAGACCGTATGCAAACACTTTCGGCTACCTTCTCCAGATGTTACGACTTCCACGTCGCCATATGCTTCATTTTCTCCCGCCTGCCGTCTCTTCAAGACGTATCCATGGAGATCATTCATCCCTATCCTCTCGCCAATCCTCGTATATTCCCTCTCGACAAATGCTGCGCCCTACAATCCCTACGCCTCGTGAACATCGACGCCGCCTTCGAAAGTGGCACGCTGTCTCAGCTGACGAAGCTCACCTTGGAGAATGTCAAAGGATTACCTTCGTTGGCAACTCTGGTGGAAATTTTACGAGCCGCTCCTGGGCTAGAGAATCTGGAGCTCTCCGGAGGATGCCCGATTGAGCTTCTTTTCGAAGACGCTACGCCCGTCACATACCTTCCTGTTCACCTTCCCAAGCTCAAGCGCATGAGGCTCCGGTCAGAGCCCGAGCTTCCCAGGGCTCTTTTCACCATTCTCTCGACCCCACCCGACGCTGATATCATGATCTACCTCCCCGTCGTTTCTCTCCACGGCGTGTCGCGCACTCTCTTCCTCGAAGCACTCCCCCCGATCGAGAGTCTCTCCAACATAGGCGGCCTGGCCCGTATCAACAGCCTCTCTCTCCGATTTCACGGACCCACTCCCTCGCTGATGGGCTTCTGCATCGACTCAGCCGGCTGCCAACCGCTTTTCGCTCTCATGGTCGTAGAGACGGCATATCCGCCGACGAAAACTCCTACTCAAGAGATCGTACACGGTATCACTTCAGCCATTGAAATCCTCGGACTCGACGAGCGCGTCGTCTCGTTGGACATCCTTGGGCCCGAAGAAGATCCCTCCGCAGAAAAATTCGATGTTTCGTGCTTGATCTTCGCTCTGCCTAAACTGACTGGGCTTTGGCTACGACAGTCTGGTTTGCCGAGTGTTCTCTCAGCTCTGCTGGACGAATGGATGGATGACGACGGCGACTGCGGCGTCGTCTGCCCTGATCTCAAAGAGATGCAGTGGCAAGACATGCGGTTTGACGATGAGCTCGTCGTCAACGTCATGGATTGCCTAGAGAGGAGGAGAGAGATGGGAGTGACACTGTTGGAGCGTCTTTCGATCGTTGGGTCGCGGAATCGAGGTCTACGGGACGAGTATGTGAATATGTTGGAGAGGGTGGCGAGGAAATTGAGTTATGATGAGTAAAGTGTATGATCTTGCCAAAATATGTGTGTGCAATATGTTACATCCCTATGCTACAACATCAATGTCATAATGATACACGGTACTCCGACCAATGCCCAAGTTTGAATAAATGATACACCTAACAGTGCATGAAGAGCGCTTTGGTTCGCTGGGTGACGTGACTTTCCAACTGAGGCGTGCAGATTTCCCACAAGAATCCTCTCCAAAAGAGCAATTCGCAGCAAGCCCCACTTTGCCATCGATTCCTCTCTTCGCCACTTCCCTTCCACCAAGGTGTGTACTTGTCGAGCCCCCCCCCCCCCTCCAAGTAAAGTAAAAGAGTGAGATTGATGTTCACTCACGGACTGTGGCGCAACCCCAGCAGGAAAGTGACAGCAATCACTCGTCGCAAATGAGCTCGAAGCATCCCAACGGCAAATACTGGATCGCAATCCGAGAGGTGCAGGCAGTCTACAACCTCGCTACACCCCTCCCACTCGCCGCTTTCGTCAAATCAGGGTTGGCAGAAACGGCGAGTGAGCAGAGGCTGGTGACGGCTATGCAAGTAGAGGCTGCTCTTCATATTGATTCTCGGAACGGCTCTCCTGCTATGGCAGTGGGCATCCAGGAGGGCGATTCAGAGGTCTCGGATGGTGAGGAGAGCATAGTAGCATCGATGGCCCGATCCACCATTACCGACCGTACTGCACCACCGCATAGTTCGTCAAGCTCGACAAGCACATTCAATTTGCAGGCGATTTTCAACTCGGCGCACCAGAAGGCCCTGAATCCTATTGATGAAATCCAAACGGTAGACGGTCATCCGATCTCACCGTCTTCCAAGGCGCATGAAGCGGCGATCGATGTAGACCCAGTCCGCTCGAACCCTGTAACCCAGGAACAGGTCGAGAAAGCAAGAAGGGACGATGAGCTTGCTACCCAGCGAGCAAAAGAAGCTGCAGAGCTAGCCAAGAGGAATGCAGAGAGGGATGCAGAAGCAGAGGCAGCGCTACAGGAAGCATACCGGAGGTATTCGTTCAAGAAAGACGGCCTGCATCCCAATGGCGAGAAGTTGATCAGTATCGCCAGCGTAAAGTCGGTTTATGGCTGGCCCATGCACGTCCCCTCGCGGTTCTACTCTGGACCCGGAGTAACAGGCTCTGGAAGACGAGGCGGGGTGTCGACGAATGCCAAGGTGACTCGGAAGCAGGTAGAGTGTGCGGAGGAAGCATGGGAAGACGAAAGATATATGGACGATGAGGATATTGATCCCCTGGGTGTGTACACCGAGAGCGATCCCTACCCGCCCAGCCTGTGGTGATTTCTGTTACGATTGGAAGCGATTTCGGAGTTGATACGATACTTACGCCTTTGGCTTCCTACGAACTTTGTAAGATTACTATTCAAGTTGAGAGAATGTAAGGATCATACATTATTTGGTTCCGTTGGAAGATAGAATAAGGGCAGAAGCATGATGGTTCACAGGAAGTGTAGTCGTAAAAAGTTGAATGCTTACGCCGGACATCATGTACTGACATCAATCAAGGCAAAACCTCACAGAACATCCAAATTCATTGAGACGCCCATGAACGCCCTCGCAAAAGTTCTCCATCCTCCCGCCATGTCGACTTCCACAATCGCAGGCTTCACGCCTCTTCGCGTCCCAAACGCGTCCTCATCGACACCATCCACACACATCATCTATGCCCGTCTACACTCCGGATCCAAGAAAGCCAGTCGAAAAGGCAAAGAGGCCGTCCTGCCAGAAGGCCGGACACTTTTCCTCGTGAACGTGCCTCCGGATGCGACGGAACGCGAATTAGTGCTCTTTTTCAAGCATGCGGGGACGGTGGAGAGGGTGATTTTTGATGGGGATAGTGGGGATGAGCAGGTGGAGAACGTAGAGGATGAAGACGATTCAGACGAGGATGGGGAGGGCGAGGTAGAAGAAGAAGACGCGGAGGCCGAAGAGGATTCTCAGCCACGAAAAAAGCGGAAAACAGGCAAAGGTGCAGCCAAACCTACTGCTCCAGAGGTGATCCTACTACCTCCACGACCATCGCGGACATTCCGAAAGACAGGCGGCACGGCACACGTTATTTTCACCGACGATTCGTCCATCTCGCGCGCACTCGCGCCGTCGAAAAAGGACAGACCATGGCCGACCGACCCGGAAAGTCCTGTAGGCCTCGCACACTATGCTGCGCTGCACGCTTCACTACGTCCTCCACTGGATGTGGTCAAAGCACATGCAGATTCGTACATGGAGCTGTTCGACTTCGAGCAAGCAAAAAAGAAGCAGCAGAGCAAGTACAGGAAGGGTGAAGCTATCGTGGACGACGACGGGTTCACGCTGGTCACAAGAGGTGGAGCGTACGGTCAGACTGTCGGCGGAGGAGTTGGTGTGGCGAGTAAGAAGTTCCAGAGTGAAGTCAGGCAAGGGAATGGGAAGAGACACCGGAGCAAGAAGGATCCTCAGGAGAAGGAGGCGTTCTATGCTTTCCAAATCCATGAAAAGAAGCGGAATGGTCAGTGGAGCATTTTTATGGTTCTTGGCAGGCCTCGCTGACAACATTTCACAGATCTCATTGAGCTCAGACAGAAGTGGGAGGAGGATAAGGCGAAGATCGAGAAGTTGAAGTCGTCGCGAAAGTTCAAGCCGTATTGAGCTCTGACCTGTCATCGTACGTGGAATACGCTCCTATGAACTTTGCTGCTGTCTCAACCGTGGCTATCTCAGATCATTCTATGTTGTAGTGGTATTATTGTATATTTGCTGAGACTCTTATACAATGCTCGCAAAGAACTTGATGAACTTCTCTGGCTCGTCCCAATGCCACTGGAGTACGAGATCAGCTACTGAAGCACACCACTAAGCCAATAACTCGAGAACTCACTCCATGAGATGCATCCTTGATCAAATGCATATTGAACTCTCTCGTGTTCGTCCCCCGCTCCTTATACTCCAGTACCATCCGTTTCACCCAATGCGCCCCATACACCGTCTCCGGCAACGCCTGCATCGTCGCCACGAACTCAACCTTCACATCCGGGAAATACGCCCTCCCCTCCCCCTCCCCATTGAACCCCTGCGTCAACGCCCGCTCCAACGCAGGCCCATAGAACCCCGGCGGGTCAATCCCGATGATCGGCATGAAACTGCGCCACACGCCGTACGGCTCTGCGAACGCGTCGAGCAGTGTGAGGTCCGTCGAAGTCACCGGGTCGGGCATGGTCTGCAGCTTGCCTAGGAACTCGAGGAGCAGGGGGAGGTCGGCGAGTTTGGTGACGGAGAGGGCATCGTAGGCGTACTGAGCGGATGCGCTGTGTTTGCCGACGAGTTTGGGGACCCAGTAGGGGCCGGTGGTGGTTTTGTCGGAGACGGGGATGGATGGGTCTAGGAGGATGTTGTAGAGTTCGGAGAGGGAACGACGAGGTGCACCCACCATACTGTGGCCTGGGTCTATAGAGGGTGGTATGGTGTGTTAGTTCGTGGCGTTTGGTATAGGCAAAGATGGACTCGTGTCTTACCGAACATCACATACGTCCGCATGTACTTCTCGATCAAGGATCTTTGGTCTTCTGGGATGACCTCAGGGAAGCCAAAGAACGGTACAGCGTACGCGTTTCCGCCCGACCACGCAACCCACGTGAACCCACCCGTCTTTCCCCCGTCGACCTCTTTGACGAGCGGTATCTTCTCCTTCTGGATATACCAAACAAAGAACGCGGCCAGCTCTTTGACACGTTCCTTCATGAACGCCACTTTCGGCTCGAGATCTGCACCGCCGAGGATCTTCGCCTCGTCGTCACTGTATCGTGTGGATTGGCCGTTCTCCCTAAGGTTCAGGAGAACGAGCCGCAGGTGAAGAGATGCCACGTAGGGCGTGAGGCGAGAGAATATACCTATCATCGTGTGTTCACGTGAGCTCGGAAACGTCTCGACGTACGCATCATGCATGAATCTACACACCCCTGTTGAATTGAACTCCATGAACAAACACTAGGGTGGTATAGTCGGACGACCCAGGAGGAATACCTGTGTCGTCGTAGTCGAACACGACGCCGTACTCGTCGATGGGTGCGAGTGGCATGTTGCTGGCGACCCCGGGAAGTGATCCTAACCTTGGCTTATATATGCGGTGACATCAAGGAGTGTCGACGAAACCCAGCGGGCTACCCTTGGCAGCACCTGTGTTCACAGGAAGGAACAAGCGATGTGCTGTGCGCTGTGAACCCGAATTCGTCGCCATGCACCTGATGAGGTACCGTCTGTCAGCAACACCAGTAGGAGGAGCGTGAAACCACTGACATGACGTGCACTTGCGAATGGCGAACCTGGTATGTATAGCCACCTTGAGCGGCCATGATCGTCGTCTTTCGACAGAGCGGAACCTTTGGCACTCCTTTGGCTATCAGTGTTTCATTTCATGAAGGGGTATGAGCTCTCGTGATCGATCGAGGCTTTGAGACTTCAAGCTTCAAGTATTGGCATTGTGTGGCCCCGCTGACAAGTTTCGAGTGCATATTTATACGGGCTCTCCGCCTAGTCCCAGTCATCGTCAGTGTAGACAATTTCGTTCAGATATACAAATGGGTTGATTCCTAAATCGTACACGTATCTTATACACGGATCTTCACACTGGTGTCCATAGCTACTCGTATGCAGGTGGCAGGTCTGAGGGTACACCGCCAGTGAACACGGAAGGTCCTGGCTCGTTGCTCGGAGTTCCCGCAGGTGTAGAGTATGTAGCTGTGAATGACACAAACGATCAATCCAGGGATGGCGGTATGAGAAGATCACAACGACGTACGCAATCCCTCTTCCTCATCAGCCTGCTGCCTCTTCATATACACTGCCCTCTCTCTCGTCTTATCCAAAGAGCTCGCGAACTCGAAGATGCCTTTCTCCTTCATTCGAATCTCGGCCCTGCTTCCTTCTGTGAGACCGCCACCGCCGGAAGGCCTGATCTCGACCGTAAGATAGTTCGATCCGAGCATTGGCTGCTCGAATTTGGTGGAGAGTAGAGCTGTGTGTGGAACGGACAGGGATTCGAATGCTGGTTTCTTCTGCGATGTGTCGGAGACGAAGATGAGCTGCGAGGTCGTAGCGCAGTTCGGAGCGATAACAGCCACAGCCGGGTCACGAGGGAGAGGGAGAGCAAGACAGACGAGTCAAGTCAACGATCGACGTGGTTTTGCAGGCGAAGAGAGAGCTGAGTGCGCACTCGTTGGTCTGTGAGGAACAATCGACCGAGCTCCTTCATCTTCTTCGCGCCACCAGAACCACCGGAAGTTGCTGAACCTGATGGAGGCGCGTTGGGGATGACCACAGTGAGCTCGACCCCGGCGTCGACTGTGCGGATGATGAGCTCGTCAGGGAGGGGAATAGGAGCCCTGTCGGGGCTGAGCATTGTCCAGTTGAGAGCCATAGCGTACACAGGTGTAGAGATCGAAAGCGAGTGCTAGGTCAAGTCGGTGCAGTCCTGTGTGGCAGTGGTATGTATAGCCGCTTGATAATACGCACGTTGGAGCATCCTTTCATGGCTACCTGGCGCAATGGTAGCGCGTTTGGCTTCGATCGCCAGCGGCACCAAAAGGTTGCAGGTTCGAGTCCTGCGGTGGTCATATAGCGTCGAGACGATTATGTCCTTTTTGTCTGGCTCTCGGATCTCGGCGCTCAGCGTGATGAATGAGACTATGACTCGTTTCATTTTGCAACTTCCGATTATCTTGCTATCACTGCTGTCAACGATGTTCTTCCCTCCATCCTTTTTGCTTTGCTCAAGATCATTAGGGCTTCTGGCGATCGTTGACTACGATGTGAGTTGTAGCAAAGCCATTTTTCAGACTCCGTCGCGGTACTCATTACCAATATCCTTTCCAGCATACAGCGAGTTTCGACTGCATGATTCTCGATATGAATATCTCAGACACGCCGAGAGGTATACGGCACGATATACGACGTCGTGGGTTGCAAAATATCGAACATCACCCCTGATAAAGGGCTTTGAGACTCAGAGAGCCTACACCACCTCCATATGCCGGGTAGCCTGTTTACGCTGTCGTCGGGACGCGAGTTGTTTCATTCTGTCAATTATCCTCGGAACCCGTCTGAGGCCACTCCAACCGATATGATCGACTCAACCTTTAAAAGCGACGTTGTGAGCACTGTTAACCGTCGAGTTCACGATCCGTCCCTCCCCGAATCGGACTATGCCTCTCAGCGCAGCAATCAACAAGGACGGGGCCAAATTTGACTACGAGGATAGTGGGGCGCCACCTGGGTCATCCACCTACACCACTCTCGTTATACTGCATGGCGGGTACTTCACGAACGGTGCGTACAGACTTGTCCTCGAATTCAATTCACCAGCTTGACGGCTTTGTTCGCTTTCGTTAGGGGTGTTCCGCCGGATGATACCGTTCGCAGCGGCCAGTGACGTCCGCCTCGTTCTTCTCAATGCCAGAGATTTTGGCAAATCGACCCCGTTCAACGAAGCAGAAATGAAGGCGATAACCAGCAAGGATAAGGAATCGCAAGCTTCGTTCATGCGCGGTGCCGCTCCAGAATATGCCGCGTTTATTGCTTGGTTCGTTCAACATGAAAAGATCCCACCGGTGAAGGTCGACAGGTCGGGACGCAAAACGGGAGGTGTCGGGCTCATTGGGTGGTCAGGTGCTAGCGACTGGTTTATCCCGATGTTCGCATTCGCGTCGGAGATCCCAGAACAAACACAAAATGTAGTGGGAGAGTACTTGCGGACGTACGTTATGTACGGTGAGCTCTTTTCTTTTTGATAATCAAATTACTGGCTGGCTGATGCCTACTATAGACCCCACTTACTACGCCATCGGGAGGGATGATCCGCCTGTTTACTGCCCTCTGCGAGACCCTGCGCTGACGCCTCAGCAACAAGCCGAAGCGTTCCCCGCTTGGGTTTCAGGATACTATCCAGATCACAAGCCCGTCGTCCGTGCGGCGTTTGACGCCATGAGCCTCGATGCTTTCCCTAGCAGCGAGGAATTCTTCAAGGGTATCCAAAACGAACGCGATCCGAGCGAGAAATTCACTCCCACCCTCCTTCGCATGTCCCCTGAAGAATTGGCGCAGGCCTCCGACGTGGAAGTCTTCGTGCGCTCCACCCTGCCCGTCCTGTTCTTCGACAAGTCCTTCTACGCCGAATGCGCGCACAAGTTGGTCTTTGACGAGGCACACGCCAAGCAGTGCTTCCCGAAGACGACCGTGCGTCTTGTCATCAACATGTTAGGGCAGGGCGACTGCATGGCCTGCGCGTATTTCGTGAAGGAGATGTTGCTGAAACGCGAAGCCTCCGGGTCGGGCGGACGGCCTATGGATGTTATTCCTTTCGAAGGCGTCAACCATATGGTGAGCGGATGTCTTCCTTTGCAGTACGCTGGGATGGCTGCTGACGACCCATCGCATGTGTAGCCTCACTGGGACTACCCTGAAAAGACGGTAAAGTTCTTCGCTAGCATTGTCCAGTAGTTGGGCAAAGATCTAGGCTGAGAGGTCAATTAGCGGATGGAGATAGAATGTTAGTCGACGGAGCGTAGTGCGTTGTTTAGAGTAGTAGACTATTCTCAACAGCAACGTGCTAGATGCGAAAAATATGGATAGACAACCAGTGTATTGCAAATGTTGTGTTCTCTTTGGCGGGATTTCCAAAGACGCCGTCACGTGATCGTGACGCGTCAGTGGCGCTGTGCACGCGCCTCGCGTGGCTGTTTTCGATTTTGATGTTCAAAGGCTCCGTCGAGTCCTCCGAACCTGGAAGGCGATCACGACGACGGCGGGACTCTGCTTTCTTGTAACGGACTTTCACTGGGCAGCTGCAGAAGATACGAAAGTCGCGACTGGCGCGTGCGAGATCTGGAAAAGACGTGATTCGGCTGTCTGGCGCGAAGGGTCGTGTGGACGTCGCCGTCGTGTCTGGTCGCGTGCCCCTCCCCTACATAATCAGCTTGGATTTACCCTCACGATGTCCGCCACTTTCCTTCCGGAGCACGCATCCAACCCCCTCGAGGCGGCGTCGTCCGACCGACACCTCAAGTCGACGTTCATCTTCCAGGGAGCCGTCAAGCGCGAGAGAGAAGCCCGTTCTTCGGATGATCCTCTCAACAGCTTCAACGCGCTCGACCCAGGGTCCTACCGCCATCCCGCTCCTTTACTCATGCGCAGCAACTTGGATATGTCGGCTCCGCGTTCGGCGTCGCGTACGATCAAGCGGGAATGGCACGACCGGGCGTTCGTGGACTTGGACGAGGAGAGCGACGATGAGCACGCGGCCGGCGGTGGTGGAGAGGCAGAGACAGACATGGGAGAGGAGGTGGACATGATGGATGACTTTGGTGGAGAAGGTGAAGAGCTGGAAGTTGAAGCTGAGGCTGAAGAGGTTGAAGAGATGGAGCAAGAGGAGGATGCGCAGGGAGAGACGGATGAGGAGATGACCATCCACCTCAAACCACCAGAAGAGCAAGAAGAGATCGCTGAAGAGATTGCGGACCTGCAAGAGAATGTTCCCGAGCTAGTTTTCAACTACAAAGTCATCGACCGCTTGGGCACTGGTACCTTCTCATCCGTATACAAAGCCATCGACCTCCACTATCACACCAAGTGGGACAACACCGCATGGCAAGGCTCACACCCAACTGCGTTCTCAGCGCGTTATCAAACTGCCCCTCGACCGCCGGATGCCAAAGTCTTTGTTGCCGTGAAGCGCATATATGTGACCAGTGGACCAGAACGGATACGTAACGAGATCACGATCATGGAGGACTGCCGAGGCTGTAGGCACATCTCCCAACTCATCACCGCGTTTCGAAACCGAGACCAGGTCGTTGCTATTATGCCGTACCACCGACACGAAGACTTTAGGGTACGTTGCATTCTTTGAACGCGTCATATCTGGATTTGACGCGTCTTTATTGCATGTTTACAGGACTTCTACAAGATCCTCCCTATGGCCGGTATCAAGGAGTACATGCGATGTCTATTCCGCGCATTTCGTGACATTCACGCGCGGAGGATCATCCATCGTGATGTCAAGCCCGCCAACTTCTTGTTCGACCCCAAGACAGGTATCGGAACGTTGTGTGACTTTGGGCTGGCCTGCGTACGTTTTACTTGCATCCCCATATATGCGCTTGCCCTCTACTCATGTACTGACCGTAGCCGCACAGCGCAACGAGGATGTGGCTCCGACACCGGGGTCTTGTCTTCACACGGGCACCATTCTTACGCATCCGCATGGGAAGGTCTTGACACCCCGAGAATATGACGCGGAGAAGCTAAAGAGGGCTCAGAGGGAGGCTCGCGTTAAGAGCTCGTTACCCTCAGAGCGAGTGGGATACCTGGAGAAAGATACCCGGTAGGCGATTGTGCGGCGCATTCGAACAGCGAATGCTAATACGTATTCAGACCACATTCCAAAGCCAACCGAGCTGGTACTCGTGGCTTCCGTGCACCGGAGGTGTTGCTGAAGTGCGGGCAGCAGACTGGAGGTTTGTTAGATAGTCCTAGACGCGTACTTTCTCACTGATTCACGTATTAGCCATCGACATGTGGTCAGCCGGCATGATTCTGCTCTTCTTCCTCACCGAGAAGTTCCCTCTATTCAACTCCAACGATGATATCGAGGCTCTTATGGAGATCGCCACTATCATCGGGAAGAAGAGGATGGAGAAAACAGCGACTCTACACTGTGAGTGACGTCTAAAGTTCATCGATACCTTCTGCTCATTACTGCATCGGCAGGTCGGTCATTTCAAACCAACGTACCCTCAATGAGCAACGAAGGCATGACCTGGACCGAGTTCGTCGAACGTCAAAACCCCAAGCTCCGAACACCACGGGCTCCGGTACCGCATTATTATCCTTATTCTCTTCAATCTCATCGACAACGATCGCATCCACCCTCATCATCCTCTCCGACCACTCGATACAGCGCTTCTATCTCCCCCTCTCCCGAACTACACCCACCTTCAGACGAGGACCACATCCGCGACGTCAAGCACGCCCTGGACCTCGTCGAGCAGCTCATGCAGCCTGAATGCGTGAAACGCATCACGCCGCGAAAGGCGCTCTACCACCCTTTCCTGCACGACAAAGACAACGGCGACGCAGAAGACGACGAGTTCTTCCCGCATCCCTTCACGCAAGGTATATGCGGGAAGTACCATTTCTACGACGACGTGACGGAGGCACCGTGCGTGAAGATACGCACGGAAGAGGGAGGTCTGGAGGTCCGGTTTTTGCAGGCTGGAGAAGGGATTGCGATAGGAAGAGAGCCTTGCGAGTATCACATGGACATGAAGGAGTTTCTCGACTCGTCTCCGTGACGGGCGGGAGCTGTGCATGTATTGCCCTGTCGCGCTTTTCTTCTCAGTATTTGCTACTCTCACTGCATCTGCGACGCCATACTTATAATCCTAATATGTAGAATTCACAACGACACTGTAGACCACAATTGGAACATGCACAACCAATGCACAACCTTTCGAAACATCTGGCTATAGCTCAGATCTGTGACGGCGTATCGCATGGTACCATCTGTCTCGAAATTATTGGCCATCATGCATCAGCAATGATTGCCAGTGCCTGACATGCTGCAACGATACTTCTGGTGCCGCTGGCTATTTGTCCTGCAAGGATGATATATGGGACCGTGCAACCCTGGTTGCGACATGATGTTGTGCGGACAGCTAGTCCCATACCAAGACCGCCAGCGCGGCGACTCGCGTTACTCGAGGAGGGGCTTGATCTGAGCCTATGCGGACAGCCACCGTCTTTCTATGCTGATCCTCACAATCACTTAAGGCTCAAATTCGCAAAAACTAGCTGGGACCCGAGCGTTGCACGGGAGACCGAGTCGACTCAACGATCAGTGGTCCGTCACACATGTATTCAAATCGTCAGATTAAGATTGCATGTACTATATAAGAGCTCGGAGACTGCGAGTCAGGTGAAGCCTACAGACAGAAGAGATGGGTAGACACGATAACCGGGGTGCAAGATGAATGTGTATCGACAACAACAAAGAAACGGCTGACAGCAGCGTAAAGCATCATTTTGGGGTACGGGGAACTATCGAAAGGGGCAAGCTAAGTGGACTCGTGCTCCGACAGGTTCTCGGTGATCGCGGCATCCTTCTGAGAGCTCTCAACTTGAGGTTGCGAGGAACTCGCAATGTTCTGTGGAGAAATGTACTCGAGGTCATCGGACTGAAGACCACTGGGGCCCGCGAGCTGTAAAGGTGCCGGCTCTTCAACTTTGGACTTCTTGGACGGACGGGGAGTGGGAGAGCCGAAACTGAACCCAAACCGCTTTGCAGGAGTCTCTATAGCAATAGTCAGTTGATCGGTTTCACGATGAAAGAGAGAAGAAAAACCACGTACCTTTACCCTTTCCGGTGCTGGGAGCGGATTTCGGAGGGATCTGAGACTGGCCAATGAAAGAGATGTAGTCGACGTCGATCAAGAACCGCTCGGGTGTTCCAGCAGCGGGGCGAAGAGTGTGGGTGAACCTGCCCGCAAACGCCGCTATCGTTCCAGGACGTGGGAGCGGCTTGTGTTCGGAGTTGGCGTGGCGGTTGGTGGCACCAAAGTAACCGCGAGTGGCAAACTGGCCGTACCCACCAGGCTGCGTCCAGTGCGTGACATCGACGTTGAATTCCTCGTTATTGCCAGCCTGGCTGGTCACTGGTCCTGCGATAATCCCCAGGGGAGGTACACACGGGTTAACCGGACGATCTTCTGTTCCCGCAGGAATCAGCTATGCGAAATATTATAAGCAATCCACCGAAAACATTGAAAGGTTGTACGCTGAAGGTGACGTACCATGCAAATTTCACCGATCAAATCGTAGTCGTCCTCGCCGAGAACCTCTGAGTGCAAGAGCTGGAACTTGGACTTGTCATATGTAACAACCTAGAATACAGAGACACTTATGAGAAGGGAGGATAAGACATAGCTGTCAACGCGTACCGTAGCAACCAAAAACACGATATTGACCGCGTCTTCAAAGAGGATGTTGTCGGAGTTGAAATACTTGAAACCGACCGTCATCGGTACCTCCTCCTCCATGTAGAGCTGGGCATCGCATATCATCGTTCGTGACTTGCCAGTGGGGAAGCGCAGATGCTCGAGGACAGCTACACCGGCGATGAACACACTTCCGTTTGCTGTGATTGTCGAGGTCGTCTTGGGTTTGGATGATCCCATAGAGGAGGAGCTGAAAGTGCGTTTTTGGGGGGTCTGGGTCGTGGATGCAGGCATGGCGACAATGAACAAAGAAGAGTCAATGCTTGATAAAGCGAGAGGTGGTTGCGGGAGAGGGTATGTAGCTGGTGCTTTGATTACAGTGACGCAGAGCTTGGACCTTTTATATATTTTGTGAGATGCAATGTAAGCAGCGGAGAGGGCTCACTGCGAACCTTCTTTGGTATTCTCGCTCCAGTGTACCGTAATGTCGACACCCGAAAGTCCCTGTGCGATAATGGCGGACACTGCAAGTGTTTCAAGTAGGTCGCGTTCACCGCCGTCGAGCTCGAGGTAAACCACTTGTCCGTATTGGCAGCACTACCCTGACTGCAACGGTACCAGACTGCTCTCCTCGCTATCGTTGGCTTTGACGTCGCATCCTGGTCGGCCGGTGTGTGTGTTCGGTTGAGGTAGAAGGGAGATATGGAAAGCCGAGTCTTGAAGGCCCGCTGCTTTCGCAATCCTGAGGTTGGGCCCAAGCTTCAGCATCCGAGAGATTCGCAAGAGAAACTTGGTAAATTGCTTCCAGATGAGCAGTGAGAAAGAGGCAAGTGTTGTGAGATGAGGCCTGAGGTGTAATGGAAGTACTGATGAGAGTCGGATGAGAGTGAAGAAAAAACGCGCCACTGGTGACTGTCATTTTGACGCTCGTACTACCTCCTGTGTCGCTCGATTTCGTACTCATGTTGTGTGTCATTTTCGTGTAAGGTGATGCATACTACCTGGCAAGACCATGCTAATCTAAGAGTACTTCAGGGTATACAATATTCTTAGTAGTAGTACCTGTCCCATCTGGAAATAGAACTCGTATTCTACGCCCTGAGGTGGAACGCGAGAGAGCAACATAGAGCTGTCCATGTGAAAACACTGGAATACGAAGATCAATACCCACATACTTCACTGACTGACCCTGCGCTTTATTGATGGTCATTGCAAACGCTAAACGTATCGGAAACTGTCGTCGACGAAGTACGAATGAGAATTCGCCCTGCGAGTCGGAGGGAGTGATAGTGATGCGAGGGATGAGTGCGAGCTTGCCGTGATGACTTCCGCCCATAATTTGTACTTCGATGACTCGGTCCGTCATCTGGATGACAGTAGCACGTGTGCCGTTGCAGAGGCCAAGTCCTGGTGCAAGGTTCCGTAGCAAAATCACTGGAACACCTTTCTTAAGACGCAACTCTCCCGGAGGTAAGCCAGGTGCGCGCATTGCTCGAAGGAATTCGACTGGTATCTCGGAGCTCTGGTCTTCTTGACCATGACCGTTGATGACACTGTCTGCACTGAGGAACACTTTCTCTTCACCGGGAAGTTGCTCCAATACTCGATCATTGATGTCGTCCACATCTGTATTGCGAGGGGAGAGGATGACACGATCCAGGAAGAAGTCGGGGGGTGGAGGTCCAGCACAATGAGCGACATTGGGATAGATGTAATCAATGAGAGCGGCCAAGTCCGGCGACCTCATCGAGACCGGGAGATCGATGTTCAGCATATCAGCATCGGTGTGTTTTCCGTGGCCAACATCAAGCAACCACTGAGCGAATGGTTGAGCATCAGCGTCGTCCTCGAGCCGCATGTTTCGATGAAGGCGAAGGACTTCCACCTGCGCCCAGAGACTGGAGCGCTGCAATGAAGCCCCGACAACCTCTTCTCGACTTCCGCGGGGAACGACAGGAAGGATTTGCTGATAATCTCCCCCAAAAACGACGGTAATCCCTCCAAATGGCTCAGGCGAGTTTCTCAAATCGCGGAGGGTGCGATCAACAGCCTCGGCTGCATGGCGATGCTGCATCGTGATCTCATCCCATACAATGAGTCGTGTGAGCCTGAGTAAGCCGGCAAGGAGGCCTTGCTTGGGAATAGAGCATGTTGACTCTGAAGTGAGACCGTCGACGGGGATTTTGAACATCGAGTGAGCTGTACGGCCACCGGACAGAAGAAGGGCTGCGATCCCAGAGGACGCAACACATAACACAATCCAGCCCTCTGAGCGAACACGACTGCAGACTGTGTTATAAACGAATGTCTTGCCCGTTCCACCAGGGCCGTTCAGAAAAAAGAGCTTTCCTTCTTCGGCGTTCACGGAGTTGATGATGCGGGTGTATGCATCTGCTTGCTCGATGTTCAGTTGCGGAACCCGTTCCTCGACCATACGAAGTTCATGGTCACGGTCGTACATGAGCTGTTCGGCGATCAAGTGATTACCGGTGCGAGCCTCCCAGTCTTGCTTCGAGAGAGGCATTCCAAAGGTGGCGAGAGTCTGACCAGACTGACGAAGAAGCTTCTCGAGGAGAAACAGACCATAGTCAAAGACAACTTCTGGATCGTCTACTGCTGTCAATGAACAGCCAAGACTTCTCAAGCGAAAGGCAAGGTCATCGCATATGAACGCGCGAAATTCAAGCCAGAGGCGGGAAGGGTCGGTGAGAGTGCAAAATAGAAGCATGGTGGCGAACAGCTGTCGTAGACCGTGGCCCGTTTGCATGTGTGATGCGTCTTGTAAACAGCGCCGCCATTCGCCGTCGTCTGCCAAGAGCCCTCGCTCAATGCATGCCTGCTTGAACGTGGAAAACAGAACACCGTTCACACTGCACAGCTCGTTGAAGGACCGTGGACCCCGTACCACTGTGAGAAGTGTTCGCAGGTAGAATCGTTCTCCTCCAGTTGGAGATACGAAATAAAGGCGACCAATAGACCGCCCTTGCTTCCTTCGAGTCCAACACTTCTTGCCGTCCGAATTAAAGACGAAGTGCTTTGGGAAGTCTTGGTATGTAAGTGAGCGTGCTAGGCGTCCATCTTCGCCAGTGAGGGTAGCGTTGGCCTCAAAGAAAGCTGTCAAGGAAGTGCGTTCGTCGGCGGCACGGTCTGCGATGGATTGAAGAGGCTCTTCCGCGTGGAACAAAACCAAATGATATCCAGGGAGATGAACGGCCAGACGCGTAACAGCCGGCTCGCGCCCATGCATAAAGAAGTGTAGAATTCGCCAGATGCTTTCTGCGGCAGATACGTAGCGCGAGTCAAGATATAAACTGATCTCGTCACGACGGCTGATCTCCATGGTTGCGCGATCGTGTCCCTTGTAGATGTACTTGTTGACGTACTTGATAGACGCAAAAGAGACGGCGCATTCCACGTTGATATGTGCGTCGTATTTTGCAGACAGCCAGGGGCAGTATGGAACAATCCACTGATTATTCATATCGAATCCACGCACAGAATGCACATCGTCTGCATTGTCGGGACGGCAGTAGGCTGGGTACCCATCTTCGTCCATTGCTGTAAACTCCTGAAAAGGCTTTGGGAACCCCTTGGTACACCTCCCGTCTTCCATGCAAGGAGCGCGTGGATTTGCGGCGCCACATGGACCATGAACCATGCATTTCTTGACCGTTTCGAAGAGCTGTGGTTCGGTCTGTGGATTCGGCCAGTAAGCGCGGATGCAGCTATCGATATCCTCAGGTGTGCGGAGTTTATGGGCGTCGTCCAGGAAGATCAGTAGATGCATATGAGGGAGTCCGCGTTTCTGAAACTCGATGGTGTAGACAAATGCCACAGGACGTCCAAAAATTCCATTCTTCGTAATGTCATCCAACAGTGCTCTCCTCTTCAGCTCAAAAACACGTGCCACCAAGTCCGGTCGGTCGGAAGGTTGCTGGCCAGGTAACAGTGCCTCGCGAATCTCGAGCCAATCTGGATTGCAGGTCATGGTCAAGAAGATGTCGATCTTCTGGAACTCTCTGCCAATAGCGAGCGAGTCTTGAAGAAGCTGGTGCATATACCGAGCGCCACCACCATAGGACGATGGCAGGATGATTCGTTGACCAAGGTCTTCCGCATTCAGATTCGCGTCAGCAGCAGCGACGGCATCCTCAATGCCTTTGTACAGCGAAGCTCGAATGGTATGCTGGTTCCTGCGATACCATGATAGGCGGTTTTGATCTGAGCTTGCCCATGCGTCGACCACATACTGTTGAAAAAGTCGTCCACCCCGAAGAATACTTGAGTACTCGCCGCGACGGACTTGCAAGCGGTACGCGTAGAATCGGGTTTGTGAGAGACGTTTGGGATGCTGTCGCTCTGGCTGGTGCATCTGCATCTCCCAGTGCCATCCGTGCTCGCCATACGGGAATAGAAGCACGTAGTGTAAAGTCGCGTACGCCACATGACCATCGTGAATTCGCTCCAGATGGTCTGATCGCCGTCGGAGAACTATATCTCTGCAATCCCGTTCCTCCTCTCCCGAACCTGGGAGTATAACTGCAATTTCATCTGCGGTCGGAAGATTGTACCGCCGTCGGTCCTGGTCTGCGTTGAAGTGAAGACGCACAGGCAGATCTGCAGGACCCTGGGTAGCCTGCAGGACCTCAAATGCGTGTTGATAAGTTGCAGCATAGGTATGGTGATGACGAAGAAGTCGCTGCAGGATCTCCATGGTTTCTCGACGCAGGTTGGTGTTGCGGGCCATTCGGTGGTCGAGCGCATCACGGGGATCATAGAAGTAGAGCTGGGCGTAGGACGGACGCTGGCCATCTTCCGGCAGGAGAGAACCTGACCGGTGGCATAGAGAACCATGGATTCGGAAAACGTATGGCCCACGGCCGTTGACATTGTTGTCGATGTCTACGCCAAGCGAAGTAAATGCAAGGGCAGCATTATACTGCCGTATATTATCACGGAATTCGCGTGCTACCGGACCTTCACCATCGAAAAGCTGGCGGAGCTCTACAGGGGGGCTCGTCAATGCGGGCAGACGCACTTGACCGCTATCGCAGCACATGCCGTACCGAACCCCACTTCCTGAGAGTTTTTCGGCTAACCAATGCAATGCACCACACGATGGACACTCATGCTCCATTGGTCCAAGGTAGTGTCGAGAAGGAGGTTCTGCATAAGGGCGACGGGCAGGCGGTGCTTCAGCATTCAGACGAACGCGAGTGTGAGTTTGCCGTGCAAGACCTGATCAAGACATGAGATGAGTGTTCGGTGAGAGACGCAAGGCAGAACACTCACTTGGCTGTGGACATGCATTCTCCTCATCGATAGGAGGCCTAAGAACATGCTGATGAGTAGAATGCTGAGTTGCCGACGCCGCAGCTTCTCGTTCTTGTCGCTCACGTGCGCGCCGCCTTTGTTGCCCCTGCGCACGGTTTGACTGTACTGCTGATGGTCCTTGGTGGCGGTCAGACTGAGGTGCTGATGTCGTGGCTACTCCTCCTCGGTGCGCACGTGCGCGCAGCCTATGTTGTCCCTCCGCATGACGGTTTGACGGTATTGACGGCTGAATGCCAGTTTGAGTGATTGGTACAGCAGCAGCAGCTTGTCGTTCGCGCGCTCGCCGCCGTTGTTGTCCCTCCGCACGGCGGTTTAATGTCAGTGGTGGTGTCATCACTAATGTGGCATGAGAACAGCCCGTGATTACGAAGGAGCTTAGAGATTTACCTTGTATCGGTGCAGTTGCTTCTAACTGATGCTCGACTTGATGTTGCGTCTGCAGTCCAAGTTGGCCAGTCGGCGGTGCAGGCATACCGGCCTCTGCGAAAATGATTGAGCAAGACAATCAGATAATCACTCCAAGACGCACCTGCAACTCGACAGTGAGCTGGTAGCTGGTGTAGCCGCTGTATTGGAAGTGCTGCCGAGCATTGGGCAGATGCTGGAGGAGTGGGGTAATGGGCGGGTGTATCATCAAACTGCTGTGACGAAGGTGAGACGGTATTGACGGTAACGACAACTATCCAGTCTTACGAAGCTCGGCTGCGGTCGACAGGGTATTGGAGCGTTGATCATCGGCGACCCATTGTGTGCACCTTCAGCATCAGGCGTTGGCTACGGACGGTGGATCAGTGGTCGCAATGTCAATTGTACCTATTGTACGCACCTGTACCGTATTCGTCGTACGCCTAATTGGACTTCGTTCACGGGCCACCCGATGGTGCGTTTCACGCAGTTCCTGTCTGAGTTGTTCACAATATGCTTGAAAGGCAGCACGCTGAACTATATTTAGAAAATGATCATCAAGAGTAAAACCTATGCTACTTACATCCATCTCCTCGAACACCAAGCAAGAGGCGGAACGCGTTGAACACGACTGGGAGGAAGACACGAACTGGCGCAGTTCGTCCTTGCCAGCGCTAAGGATTGCGTTGGTGGTCTCTGCGCGAGGTTGTGCAGCGCGCTGCAGAAAATTGGGGTGCGAGGGCACCGGAGGCGACAAAAGGCTTGTACATCATCGGATAACCCTGAGACACAAAGCAAGTGTGCAGGATATTTCTTCAGTCATCTTGTTCGGAGCAAAAACTGCGCCCAGTCGATTCGATTGCTCACCGTGGGTTCCGCGAGAGCGGTGCTTGCGCTTTGGTCGGCTCATCGTGCTTGAGGGACGCAGTGCATCCGCGTTCCAGGTTACGCGAAGCCTCCTCAAAGGGATCCGCAACCGTGAACAGAGGGCTGCGACGCGCGTTGCGCTGCGTCTTCTGGACCGACGTCAGTATAATTTTCCCTCGATGACGGCGAACAACGGGAGACGGACTTTGGATCAATTCCGCCAATCTCGCCCTCCTCTCCTCAAAACGTGCGGTGCGCCGGTTACTGTGCCCATGTCTTGCATATTGCACCGAGTGGAGTCAGTCGTTGTGTGGTAGGTCGTGGTGTCGGCGAAGGAGTTGGTGATGGGCTAACAACAACCTGCCAAGCGCGAAGAGGTGTGCGCGTGTTAGCGCTCAGCGCTGGATCGCGTAGCCACGTGGATTTTGGCGCAGCATTCGAAAACGCTGAAGCAATGCGTTACTCGCGACCGCTCTCAAGAACCGGTGGTTGGCAGTGGCGTTCAGGGTAAGTAGAGGTTTGTCTCTGGCATTTGTCTGTCATCTTTGTCTGTCATAGCGTGCCTTAACCGTCTTTTGTATTATAGACTAGCTGGGACCCGAGCGTTGCACGGGAGACCGAGTCGAT
>RWJN01000416.1:0-30666 GCA_004332605.1 Steccherinum ochraceum
TAAGTGCTGCACCCATTATGGGCGCTTCTCGGCTGAGTGCGCGTCAGTGACGGAATTCGGAGACGAGATCATAGCCCTCTACCTTGGTCCTTGTCCTCCTCCTCTCGTCGGCGTAAGCTGAACTCGTCGACGCACATCGCAATGAACTCCTACCCCCCAGAGCTGCTGGCCCAGCTGGCACCTGTGATGTTTGTCGCGGGATTGGACGCGCCAAATCCCCAGGACGCATCTGCTACTCAAGGAACTCCATCTAAACAGCAGGATCCCTTTGTCATTCTCAAGCACAGGCTCCGGGAGGCTTTGATTGCTCAGAGGAAAGTCGCGATTTGGCAGCCAGAGAAAGCGAAGGTGTTCCAGGCAGTCTTGGTAGATACGGTGCGTCGCGTCATGCATGTCCTCATATCGTGCTTGAGGTCTAATACCATTCTGCGATAGGATGTCAGATTCCCTCCCCGAAAGCTTCCGCCAGCTGAAGACCAACAATTTCATCCTTTGCACTCACCGCTATCACCCTTGACTCCCACCTCACCGCTGTATCCAGACGGACTCATTGCTCCCATTTGGATACGCAAACACACTACTCTGGTGCCATCCGTATTCGTTCTCTTCAAGCGAATATACGAGCACCCACCTGCACCACCAAATCTCAGCGGCACAGAACACGCGGACTATGACAGGGAGAGAGAAGCAGAGGAGCGCAAGAGGGACACCGAGCTTTCGGCGGAGATCGCGCAACGGAAGAGAAGCACGAACGAGAGGTCTATCAAGCTGACCGCGGTGCTGATGGCAAGCAGGAGGATGCTGGGTGTGTGTCTGGTCTATATGCCTATCCAGAATGCCATGCTGAACCCTCCTCAGATGATCCTGCGTTGGACGCTCGTTTGACGTTCATTCGGAGGCAGAGTGGGCTGGATCCTAGGGCCGCTCTATTTGTACTGAGCCCTGTCACGCAGTCTGAAATTGGTGACTTCGTCAGAAGGTGATTGCTATCTCGCCTTGCCATGTTCTTAGATCTCATTTGCGCCTTTCAGTCTGCAGGAAGCACTTTACGAGCCTGCATTGGACTACTACTCCAATCACTCCAAACGCGTTCGCAGAAAACGGAATCGGCATTCACAAGGTACTACGCTTGCCATGCCTCTTTCTCCTCTTGGTGCTGGGAACTCTCCACGACCACTCAGGCCGGAAGGCTGGACTGTACGGTATGAACACAAGATGGCGTGCTTTGCAGAGTTCAGAGGCGAAGACGAAGTAGCATTGAAGTATGTCGTATATTCGCCTTGCACGATTTAAGTTTCTGACCCAACTCTCCTCAGGCACTACCAAGACGCGTATGCAGCATTGCTCGTCATGTTTGGCTCAACAGCCATCCTGCCACCTCGAACGAAACGCTGGGCCGAAGCCAAGGTCCTCGCGGATTGTGTCAGCGTGAAGGTAGGTATGTACGACGCAAATTTACGCTCCTTCTTCAAACTCACGACGTCTCAGATATGCAAGCTATACCTGTACAATAACGAACATTCCATGGCTTTGGCGCATCACAACAGTCATATGAGAAAGTTCTCTGACCTATCAAGAGGATGGGGTATCGGAGAGGAGACCTTTGAATTTTGGAGTTGGCTGGCAAGACAGTAGGTTGCTCCCCTCCTGCCACCCTACAACCACTGACGTCGGCGCCTAGGCATCGTGTATTCGCTGAACTACTAGAGCAAGGTGTCAGGACAAACTTGAAGATACCCAAGCATCTACCCGTTCCTCCACCCACTGCCGCCAAGGTCGCCGCGCAAGCTGCAGCCCCGCAACGCGGTCCTTTGGAGGCAGATGCCTTACGCGCATTAGGTCTCAACCCCACTCATGCACTTCAACATCCTGGCTTCTACTATTACATGGCGGCGCAATGTACCGAGCAGCGGAGGGAGCGGTTCCTGCGTGCGCTTGATTCTGAGGTGCGACTGTTCTTCTTCTTCTTGCGCTTGTATGCTATAGCTGACAGTTGTTCCTAGTCCTCACAGCATGTCAGTCTTTCTCCCGGGTTCTCCAACGAGAAGAAAGTCGATCATCTCGCCATAGCGCTCGAGGTAAATCGCACCCCATTTTGCCATGTACAATTGCAGTACTCACACACCTACAGCTCTACACGAGAGCATACGAGCTCTTCAAGAAGAACAGCGCTTCTCAGCAAGGAAGACAGCAGCTTTGGATAGCGTATCGCATCGCACAGACGTACTTCGAATCTGGGAAGTTCGACATGGCTGTCAGGTTCTTCGAACGTATCGCCAAGACGTACCGTCGCGAGAAGTGGGATGCGATGCTTCGGCCTCTCTTGTCTACTTGGTATGCGTGTGCGCAACAGCTCGGAGACATGGAGCTTAGTGTACATTTGTTGCTTGAGATGCTTGGACATCGTAAGCCAGAGTACACTTTTTTTTTAGGTTTCGGGTACTGAACAGCTGCATTGTGTAGGCCTCGTTATCGACCAAGACGATCCGGAATCGGTGCAAGAAGACTTGTTGGCGGTACTGCAAAGTACCGTGCCATCGAATCCGGAGCAACCTCTAATTGTCGATCTATCGGAGTCAGGTCCACTTCGTGCGTTTTCACCGATCGTTTAGACCGTGTGTCCAATGATGCTTACGCGCACCTACCCAGTCGACACAACTACTATCTTCTGGACATCAGACATCAGCGTAGGAGAGTCATCCGCATTCCAAATCACCCTCTCCGCTCCCCCTTTACCTCCAATATCTGAACTTCCATTCGCTTCGCTATCAATCTACTTCGCCGATGACTTACCTCCCATTGTCATTCACGATGCCAGTGCAGATGACGACATGGCTCCGCCGCTTGTACAGCGAGTTGCTCTTGGGGATCTGCGGCCACCACAGGGCGGAGAAGATCCCGTGCCGCGCGAGGAACTGCGAGCTAAACTGCGGTGGGACCCGGGCTCTTCGCTGATTCTCACTGGTTCTTTGGGATCTGACTTGCCTGGGACACTATCGGTAAGCATTTTGAGAGAGACTCACCAACATGAATTCTCAGCTTATATCTTCAATGCAGGTGTCAAAATTGGTCTTAACTCTCAAGCAGAACACCTGGACGGTAGAGCTTCCTCTACAACCCAATAGTCCTCGTCTCGGCCTCGTTCGGGAACCTCAATGGTTGCGCTCAGTCACTCCGATCCGCTTCATGCCACTACCGGGCGAGGTGCATTCTTCTGTCACGTATGTAGGCTTCTTGTCGTTCGTCAGTGTGGACACTGACATTGGGATAGCATCCACAACAAGCCTCATCGCATCAGCGTAGCAGTGGGACACCATGCTCCTGCGTATCTTGGCGAAGAGTTCCCCATCGTCGTCGACGTCACCAACACGGACGACAGAGAGCTTGAAATTGTCGTTGACGTCTTGCTACATCCTTTGGAAGTCGAGCATGCAGGTCAGTTTGTCATCGTTGTCCGTAAGATCACGACTCACTTATCCTTCAGTGAGCTCTATCACGTTCGACGGTCAAAGCTCGACGAGTTTGATCAAAGGCGTCACCTTCGGGACGTTGGCACCTGGGGTCAATATGTCCAAAACCCTTCTCTTGAGTGTTGAAGGAGCCATCGGAGACCGGACTTTGGACATCTCTGTTCAATCACAAACAACCTCAACCACTGCTCCACCACCGCCTGTCACGTCGCCTGACAGCCCTCCTCTGCACACAGACACGTCTGAGACCCTGCGGACCCTCGTGATCCCTTCTGTCGAGCCCATCAAGTTCGAGCAGACGGTGAAATACAGGCGATCTACGAAGAAGGCTGCTGGGCTCGCAGACATCGCGACGTTTGAGGACGATTTCTGGGATGATGCCGGCGAGGCGTACGTTTCTACGGTGATGACGTGCAGTGGGCAGTCGGGCATTAGTGTGGAAAGCGTGAAGCTGGTGAGGAAGGTACGTTTGTTTTCGTCCTCTGTGATGTGATATCGCATGTGCTTACACTGTACTAGGATGGTCCCCGTGCTAAGGTTGTAGACTGCTTCATCGATACGGATGAAGAGGACTTCTTGTCCGGTGCGTGTTGTTGACTTCGAGCGATGTCCTTGATCTGATGTTTTGTTCAGAATGGCTATCTGGCGACGAGTTCTGCGATCAATGTCGCATTGCCCTGTCAAGAGATGAGGAAAGCTCACCCGAGGATCTCATACCCGGTCCCGGGCATTATGAGATCTCGTGGCGAAGGTTTGTCATTGCCCCTCCATGAGAAGAGAGCGGCGCACTGATGCGTCTTCGGCAGACTTTTATCTGACGGCTCGAAGGGTTCACTATCAACTAGCAGTTTCTCTCTGCCCAGGCTGGAACCACCGACAGACGGACTGATAGCTCTCTTGGATATACCGAGTGTCGCAAAACTCCACTCTCCGGTCTCGATGCATCTGATCGTCCGCAACAACCGACCAACACGTTCGGCCAATGTCGTCGTCCAACTCGACTTGGACCCTGTTACAGACGGGTTCATCGTCTCTGGATTGCGGCAAGGCCGCTTACCTGTCTTGATGCCTGGCGCAGAAGAACGATTGACGTGGAACCTCATCCCAGTGGAATGTGGGTACGTCAAGATACCAAAGATGAAGGTCACAGACCGCCGAGCTGTGATCGACGCGCAACTCCCGAACGCCTCTGGAGGCAAGGCTGAGGGAGAGGACGTGGCAGTGGTAGACGTTCGGATGGATGTCCAACCTGGAGATGGTGCTTCTGCTGTGGTATATGGTCCTCGTACAGGGACCATACTGGTTCTACCTTGAGTTCTCTCATGAGTTCATGTGCTGTATCGTAGTAGTATGTATGGGTTTGTTTATTTCGACCGGACCTGCGCATTGGATTTGGATTCTGCACTCACAGAAAGAATATGTCACCTTGAAAACTGCTATGCAATCCTGGTGAATTGCGAGCTATTACGAGTACACGGTGCCATTGTTGTAACTTGTAAGTAGGCGTGGATGACTCATGCACGAGTTGCTCTTTGGTGTCATCAGCGATCACCGGAACCACTTGGGAATCTCCATTGCGTTCAGTGCAGCTTAGTAACATGTGCATGAGTCGCCACCATCCTCGTCCCAACACACTGTGACTCCGCGAGTCCGAGACTACGGGCTTTCTAGGCTCAGATCAAGCCCTGTAACGCCGCGCTGACGGTCCTAGTATGAGATTAACGGGCTTTCGAAATCCACTGGGACACATGGGACGCATGTTCGTCGTGCTATAAAAGCATCGAGGGAAAGAGGCTCGACCACCAACACAATCCTCTCTCCACCCACGACCGACCATGAGCGTCCCCGACCAACAGATCCATCCCGTCGCGACTGGCGTAGCTGCGAAGACGGTGGCGAAGCATCAGGAAGAGCAGGACCTCATATTTTATGCTGGATGGGTGAGTGTTCATTTCATGTTGATTTTGTGAAGAAGATCTCATGACGGTGTGCAATAGTTTTGCCCTTTCGTTCAGAGGACTTGGATTACATTGGAGGAGAGGGGGATTCCTTATCAATACGTCGAAGTCAATCCGTATAAGAAAGAGAAACACTTCCTCGGTGAGAGTCGTCGTGTACCAAGTTTGTCATTGTGCGTTTACATTGAGGTTGTCCCCAGACATCAACCCCAAAGGTCTCGTCCCGGCTGTGGAGTACAAAGGCAAAGCTCTCTACGAATCGCTCATCCTATGCGAATTCCTTGAAGATGCCTACCCCTCTTACAAGCCCAACATCCTTCCGGAAGATCCTTTTACCAAAGCATACGTCCGCATCTGGGTGGACTACATCGCCAAGAACCTTCTCCCCGTGCATATGCGTCTTGTGCAAGCACAAGATCCCGTCAAGCAGAAGGAGCACCTTGCAGAGTTCATCGCTGCGCAGCAGAAGTTCGCTGAGCAGGTGAAGGGGCCTTACTTCCTCGGCGAAGAGTTCAGTCTTGTGGACGTCGCTATCGCTCCTTGGATTGTGAGGGATTACATAGTCGGGAAGCACAGGGGGTATAAGAGAGATGCGGTAGGCCAGGCGTGGAAGAACTACGCGGACAACATTGCGAAGAGGCCTAGTGTGATCAACACGTCCAGTGTAAGTGCCTATTCTATTGAGCATATTGTTTCAGATGTTGACGTCACTCGCAGGAACTGGAGTACTATGAGGAGATTCATGGTCGCTATCTCCGGGACGAAGCCCAGAGCGAGGCCGCGAAGGCCATCAGAGCTGGACGTGCTATCCCTTGAACAGCGGTGCAGAAGACGAGAGAAGAGATGAGCAGTCGCTTTCGGAGGAAGTTGTCCAGTCAAGTGTACCATTACTTTCGGGAACGGGCCTGAAATCGCATGAATATTCCTCCAAACTCTTGCACATTCAAATCGCCTGAAGCCCAGACCCAGACATAATATGTGCGGTGAGTCTGAGTTGAGTGAGAAAGAAGTCGGAGGACTCATCTTCAGGTGTGTCCACCGTCTATCATGTCAATGATGCAATACTCACACAGACACTCCTCATCGGTTACAGTGCTCCTCATCCCCGAGCATTCATATCTTCGGGCTGTCACGATGGGAATGAGACGGAAAGCTCGTATGACGCACGTCCTTACCGCAAGCCAGCTTCGGGTTCGGTCTGTGACCGACCTTCGCAGCGATGCCGCGCAGTAGAGCTTTTGAGCTCACAGGTGATTCTCTGACCCTCCTTATAACCTACCGCAGACTGTGAGATACCCTCATTATCTACCATGGGCATCCCCGACGAGCATATTCATCCTGTCGCAACTGGAGTTGCA
This sequence comes from Steccherinum ochraceum, assembly GCA_004332605.1. Lineage (NCBI taxonomy): Eukaryota > Fungi > Basidiomycota > Agaricomycetes > Polyporales > Steccherinaceae > Steccherinum > Steccherinum ochraceum. The sequence goes on from RWJN01000416.1 coordinate 6,787, forward strand.
GCCGAGACAGTCGCAAAACACTGGGATCCTCAAGAAATCGTCTTCTACTCTGGATGGGTGAGCGATTCCGCAAACATATGTATGTTCGGAACCTTTCTCACCAAAGATCCGATAGTTCTGTCCCTTCGTGCAAAGAACTTGGATCGCGCTTGAAGAGCGGGGAATTCCATATCAGTATGTTGAAGTGAACCCATACAAGAAAGAACCGCACTTCCTTGGTATACTTTCACATGCCCTTCTCTGCGCCCATTGCATTGCTGATCTGCGATATCAGAAATCAACCCGAAGGGTCTCGTTCCCGCGATTGAGTACAAGGGAAGAGCTCTCTACGAGTCCATCATCCTCTGCGAATTCTTGGAGGACGCATTCCCCGAGCGCAAACCTAATCTTCTTCCGGCCGATCCTTCCGACCGAGCATACGCTCGGATGTGGATCGACTACGTAACCAAGAACCTTGTACCAGCGTCGATGCGTCTCGTACAAGCTCAAGATCCTGAACAGCAGAAGGAGCATCTCAAGGAACTGCTGGAATTCCAACGCGCGTTTGCGGCACAGGTGAAGGGACCGTACTTCCTCGGGGAGGAGTTCAGCTTGGTCGACATCACTCTCGTACCCTGGATAGTCAGAGACTTTGTCTCTGCTGAACATAGAGGGTACAGGAGAGAAGACGCAGGTGAAGCTTGGAAGAAGTACGCAGATAACTTGGTGACGAGGCCAAGCGTCATCAACACCTCCAGTGTACGCGTTGCTTTGAAGTTCTTGTTCCGCCTACCTTGTTGCTCACGACGACTACTTGTCTTCTCCAGGAACTGGTGCATTATTACGAGATTGTCCACCGCTATCTGAAGAACGAATCTCAGAGCGAAATGGCCAAAGCCGTTCGCGCTGGGCGCGACATTCCGTGATGTCCAGATTCTGCGATACGAATTCGAGAGACGCAATGTAGCAGCTTTGTCATCCTCAGATTGGGAAGTAATATCCGCAGATTGGCTTTCCCCTCCTTCGACGTCGCGAAGACAGTGAGACAAGGACTAAACGAAGACGATCAGTCAAGCGAACGTTCGAGCTGAGAAAGCGTCCGACTCCTTGAAGAGAGCGAGCGCACGCCAAGCGCGTTGACTGCTCAACGGCTATGTACGGGTATCTGTAACCCACCTTTTGCTTCTTATGTGCGTTTGTCAACACCAGCTCAGCCAATAGACTCTTTCGTGTGGCAGGTCATCTGTTAGGGGCTAGAGGAAGACTCGGATGTTTACATGCGATAAGGATGATGGGCTTCGCACACCCTTGGCAGCGTGCGTTCCTCCTAGGTTGGATTCTTGATTTGAGTTCGTACTGAACAGGACTAGACAGGCGTATATAAGCTCGTCGTTGGAGGCTCATTGGGTTCACCAGTTCCTTCTTAATCGTATCGGCTGAGACAGCTACAAAGCGAAGAAACCGCCACAATGTCTCCCAAAGTCCTGTTCATCTTCTCTTCCGCTGAGAAGAATTTGAAGGGCGGTCCTACAGTACGTCATCCCACAGTCCTACACCGGGGGTGGTATCTATGCGGAAGTTAATCATTATGTGACAGGGCTGGTTCCTCCCCGAAGCAGCACATCCTTACTTCGGTATGTCTTCAACGCATTCTTCATCGTTCAACAAACGTAAAAACTGACATTTACCCGTACACTAGTTCTCAAAGACAAGACCGACATTGATTTCGCTGCTCCCAAAGGCCCGAACCCGCCGGTAGATCCGTACAGCGTTGAGGTATGTTTGACTTTACACTCTCAGAGCACTGTTCTAATGCAGTGAACAGACGACCAAAGAAGATGCGCTATCTGTGCAGTTCTTGAACGACGAAACCGTCAAAAGCAAGCTCGCAAATGCCAAGACCTTGTCAGAAATCAACATCGCCGACTACGATGCAATTTTCTACCCTGGAGGCCACGGGCCCATGATTGACTTGGCCTGTGATGAGCTGAACGGCAAACTTGCTTCTCAGGTAACAGTTCTCTCACATGGTCATTGCTCTATATCACATTAATCCTCCTGGCTGGGCTGTGTAGCACTATCGTGCTGGGAAGGTGACTGCAGCAGTTTGTCACGGTCCTGGGTGAGTGGATTTGTGTATCATCTCGAGACGATTACCACTGAGGCAAGTGATATCTTTCTTTCCAGTGCTCTAGTACTTGCTACCTCCGCCGATGGCAAGTCCATCTTCGCGGGTCGAAACGTGACCGGCTTCACCGACGCGGAAGAGGTTGCCATGAACATGGTTGCGGCGGTCCCTTTCCTCTTGGAAGACCGCATGAAGGAGCTCGGCGGCGAATTCAGCAAAGCTGATCTGTGGGGTGTGAAGGTCGTCGTGGACGGGAATCTCATCACGGGACAAAACCCTGCGTCAGCTGCGGGTGTTGGTGAGGCTATTCTGAAAGTGCTGAAGTTGTAAAGGCATGCGTAGTGAAATAAGATGGAAACGTCGTCTTGTGTATTGTTGCTTGTAGAATGTATGGTCCATGTTGTCTCGTCTCGTTTGGATCGTTGTAGTCTCTGTGTTTTCAGATAATGAGCTGTGAAGCTTTGAAAGTCGAAAACCGTCAGACTAGTATGAGGTCAGCCGTATGACAAAACAGCCTTATCATTATCAGAGGACCGATGAGATGAGATCTTAGCGCCCTATTTGGCCCTTGCAGGATCAGGTTGTTCAGTGACAGTGTTCACGACTTCTCCCATCCCAAATCCCCTTGATTCTCTCGTCTGCTCCTCTCTAGCATGGCCTTGATCGAAGTAAGACTGTGGCCAGACTACTTTGAAAAAGTGCTCACATGTTTATCAGGTCATTGCCAACGATCGTCTGGGTCGTAAAGGTGCGTAGTAAGAATTATTCAATCGAAGAGCTCTATCACTGACTATAGCGAGTTATCGTTCCCTTGGTTTGGTCGGGCATCTCTGCGAATCCACAAACGAAATCTCATTGAACATTTGTTGTGTGCATAGTCCGCGTGAAATGCAGTCCCGAAGATACTGTTGGCGATCTGAAGAAGCTCATCGCCGCGCAAACGGGTACTGATTATAGGAAGATCCAGTTGAAGAACTGGTGCGCGAACACGCTGCTTGAACCTCTTCACATTTTCTGACATTGCTCTTTGTTTCTCCGACCTAGGTACACCATCTACAAAGATCACATCACGTTGGCCGACTACGAGATCCACGACGGCATGAGTCTCGAGATGTACTAGATCGCCTCGCTTTTCGCCACCCGGAACTTTGCCTTGCCTTCTCATTCTGACATCGTCTTGTTGTCGTGTTACCGGAGCTGTTGTAGGATAATGACACATTTGTAGCAATTCAGGTCCATTTTGCTCTCCGCCACTCGTGTCCAATCGGCCTTTGTCCGACGACAATGAAGCTCTTTCAACTCTGTCAAGGCTTGATGAGAAGAAAAGGGCGATTGAGATATCCAAATAAATGGTAGGACGAAAGTGAAGTGGAGGCAGAGGTATGTATCGCTCTTTGTCTGAACTGTGGCGTGGTACTGAGGTCTTTGTTGCAGAGGTTGCCTTGACCACCCGCTATATAAAGTCTACTAGCCATTCATCTTCCTCACAAAATCCTTCTCGTCCTCATCTTCTACTCGTTCTGCTAGCCAGAACCGTAATTCACTCTAAGCAATCAGGATGCTCGTCAGAGGCAACGCCACAGGTGAGCTCTTGTCCCCCTCTCGCTCGTAGTCATTCAGCTTAAGCATCTCAGACCCATCCAATCCCGAAATTGAAGATATGCCAGCATCTGGCGATTCGTCTCCCTCCGACTCTCCTGAGAGCTCGTATGCAGAACTACTCTTCCCTCAGCCTACGCTGTTCGGCTCGGGTACTCTGGGTAGTCTGACTCCAACGGACGCTTTGTTATACAACCCGGCCGACGACCCTATATGTCCGGAGAATACTGTCCAGGTGGATAGCCCAAGCCCTCCTTCTCATGTAGACGCAAATGAGCCGAATGGTGGTCCCTCCGAGGAACACGCGTCGTCACCTTCTCTCAGCGTCGCTGGCACCTGGTTTGTACGGTCTGCGCAAGGAGTGGGATCATTCTGCTTGCAGAAGATGACATCGAACTTTACCCTTGGACGAATGGCTCTACTGTTATTGATGGCGATTATGTGGGTGAACGTGAGTGTCGGGTTGCGCCATCGCTTGATTTGAATGCCCATGCTGATGAGGGCTTAGATGTACTTCATTTCCGCTATGCTGTTTACAACGGGCATAATTAACAAGTGCCCATCTTACGGTGGTGGTGGAATGTCTTGCATGACGGTCGATGGTGCTGCACAACATCTCGCTCTACAACACTTTTGGTCTCTCCCAGCGATACAACACATGGCTGACGTTCGGGCTAAGTCGATAGAACATCCTACTGTGTGAGTTGTCTCCATCCTTCTTTCTCTTTGGATATCGGGTACTCAATGTAGCATAGTCTGGAGGACGCATATGTGGACATTGCTTTCAGCATTCCCGCTCTTCACGCCAATCTTTCAAGCGAGCCACATGACCTCCTCGACAAACTATCTTCTTATCAGCAAGCCATGCACCTCCACTGGGACTCCATCGTCACCATGCAGTATATCGTAAAAGACATCCTTGGTGCTTCACCCAGCTCCTGGAGAGCGGTATGTGGCGTACTCCTTAGCATTCCGAGTACGATCGCTAATATCGGGCTTCTATGAAGCTTCTGCGAGCAACAGCTGATCTTAGGCAACTGGCGATTGCGAACACTTCCTCTCGCAAGCCTCTCAAGTCCGTCAGCATCATCCACAATCTTGATCATCTTGTCCCCGTCGATCCGAACGTCGTTAAGGTCGCAGAGTTCGTGCTGCAGTCCGGTCTTTTGTCCTTGGCCTTGCCATACCGAGTGGCTCGTTTTGTGTCCCTGTGGAAGTACCGCCCCCTCTCGGACGAGGAGATGGCGGCACGCTGGCTTCAACTGAGGACGGATCAGGAAACGTGGTCGATTGTGCATGTCTCGCTCTCGGCTCAAACCGAACTGTGGACGCGGGTGCATAGCCGACTGGAATCTCCACTCAGCAAGCTCGCCGGCACCGGATTGCAGAGAATTGGCCATGAGCTTCTCCTCAGTCTTCTCGAAGAAATAGAGCGGGCTCACGCACTCAAGTTTCGTATCGAAAGCGAAATCGGGCGCAACTGCACTTCCATCTTCCAGCCTAAGCGTGACAGCGAGCTGTATGCCCAGTGCAAATCCGCCGCTGCAGACCTGCGACGTGTTCAAACTTATGTCGACGTTCTCGAGGCGTCCAACAAGGTCATTGTGCGCGAAACATCCGGCTTCAACGCGTTGTTCTCTGTATCTGAATCCATCGAGGTTTTGATACACTCGCTGGTGTGTGCTTCCCGATGCCTTTGAATGTATATCGGAGTCACTGATGCCGTTTTCAGGGTTTTTTGCACATGCTCGATACGTCCAGGCATCAATTTTCGGATATCAAGTTTCACGATGTCCTCGATTCTATCAGTCTCGTTGCAGAGAACATTCGCTCTACATACCGCCGTACGATTCTGTCACCCCCGTCCAATGTGACTGCCAGCGAATGGTCGCTGCAAGGGCAGCACATCCGTCGCAAGAAGCAGATCCTAGCGGCGGCTCACTAAGCTTCTGGTGAACATCGTCTGGTATGTTGATCCTATTGTGGCACTGATCGGCGCATCTTACGAACGTTGTCAGGATGTAACGCTACCTATCTGTCGAACAACCTGAATGTCGAAGTGCTCTAGTCACCTCTGTATATAGATAATCGAAGACGACCTGCTCGCACAACCTTGACCAATGTATTCTGCGCCATCTGTATTCGCGTCCGTTGACTGCTCTCTATACAATGAAACTACGTCCACGGATACGCATCATGGCATTGCTCCCAAGCTATGCACGATTGGTGCTTTTTGTAATCAGCCCTTCCACAGACGGCATCCGGCTTTATCAAGGGCCTTCTTGATTTTGCCGTCTCTCCTGTTTGGTATGAGTGCAAGACAGGTGGGTATGTTCTCCGGCTGCTCGATCCATAGATGATGCGGCACTACAAGCTCGGCTGAGCTCAACAGTTCGCTGAGACGTCGGAGACCCCGTTCATCAGGTACCTGCCCATACCGGCGTTAGCCAACATCAAATCGTTACTTTCCTCGACCTCTGCTTCGAGGAAGCGCACCTGTAAGACTGCCTTTGTAGCCCACGATTAGACGAGAGTAAAGAAGAGAGGACGCAGACAAACTTTTCGCATGTGTTGCAGATCTTCCAGATACCTCGCTGTGTCCTCGTGATCTCGAGTTTCATATAAAACCTACAGTGACATAGCGAAAGATGCATCAAAGTAAGTTCGTTGTATGTCAAGCATAAATATGAGCATACTGCAGCTGTAGCATGAGCTGCTTGAGCCATGAGTGGACCGACCCCCCAACCTTCCGTCTGTGCGAGAAGTCGTACAGTTAGACGGTGCATATGGGTCGGAGTAAGAGTTGACACTGTAACTCACATCAAGAAGATCTCGTCGGACTACGATTTGCATGACGAGTGGTTGGGCTATGGGTGTTCTCGCGTCGACGGACGTCGTGGACTCGGCTTGAGCCTCGGTAGACATCGAAGCTAGCACTAGGTGCGAACGCAAGCTGCAATTGCGTCGCAGTGATGCAACTGTGGGTATGCTCGATGGGACGATGCGAGCTCTGGAAAGCATACGACACCACTGCCCAGTGCAAGCGGTGGTGATCGACTTTTGCCCAGGAAAATGGTATTCAACGCTTTCCCACGATCCGGCGTCATATCATTGCTCGGCAAATTTCAGTGGCGTCAGCTCCAGTATCCACTACAGTATGTGGTGACGCAAACGAAGCGTGAGCTTTCTGCTTCCTCAGGCTGATCTTGTACGAAGTCGGACGACTACCTCAGTTCGTTCAAACGCAGCCGCTGAAGGCCATCACCCGATCTTGACTAGCAGTTCCTGTAAGTTCAAGTTGAATACAGCCCACGGGTATCGCAGATATTCGTAACTATGAGTATGTTTCATCTCCTTCAAAATGCTGCGACAGCTAGCAAATTTCTGCCTTTAACTGCGTAATCTTGCTGTGAACCACCCTACCGCCTTTGATGACGGCGAGCAGATGGTCCTCGGGCCAATCCAAAATGGTCACATCAACGAGCGGGTTGGCATTTAGGATGAGAATGTCAGCGTATGAGCCTTCCGATATCTGACCAAGATGATCATCTCCGAGCATTGCACCTGAGGAAAATAGCATTAGCATGATTGTTGCGCACATCTTCAAGAAATTGCACTCACTGGCATTGCAAGTGGCGTGTTGGAGGACCCTAGGCGACGGCAGCACTGCAGCGCGCACAGAGAACTATAGCAGCAAGAATCGTCAGTGACAGCGTAGGTATGAGGAAAATGCTATACCTCTTCTGTTTGAAGCGCATGCATTGATCCCAGAAGATCAGATCCACTGTGATGGCACTTAAAAGTGTGAACGATAGCTTGACGTGACACGTACTAGCAGATTGTTACTCCAGCTTCATCCGCAAGCTTCAGAGCATCGAGGCCCTTCTCCATGACTTGTCGATTTTTTATTTTTCCATCCGGAGGCAAAAAGTCTTCAAAAGGCGGGCGAACCATGATACCGTAGCAAGATAGTGTCGGAGTTAGATAAATCCCGTTCTCTGCCATTCTAAGAGACATGAGCTTGAAGGTTCGCATCGGCCAAGAGCATGGTGAAATGAACGCACAGCTTCGCCGTCTCTGATGACATCAGATTCCCGTGCTCAATGCCTGAGATACCGTTGTCAATGGCATGTCGAATAGAGGCATCTGTATACGCATGTGCTGTAGCTTTATATAGCTGGTATGAGAACCGCTCGAAAATACGACATCGCAAATACTTACTATGTAATCCCCCATCGGCTGTGAGTTGCCAACAGAGATCTGCTAGTCCAAAGCGAGGGCTTAGGAACAACGTCGAGAAGTCGGCCTCTCTTTGACGAGTTTGTGCAAGTTCAAGTCGAAGGAGATTGGTTGAAGGGCGTCCGAGCCATGTGCCTCATGAGACGGTTGGTAGACGGTGACGTCGTGGTTTTGGCCCTGCAATCAATCTGCAATTACTACTTACACGTAAGTAATACATACCAACTGCTACTCTTCTCGAGGTCACACGGCCTTTGCACCTCCTCCCTAGAATCCTATGTGCAGCTTACCTGCATGCGCTGTGTGCTCGGAATCACACTCTAGCACTGCAGAGCGGTACGCACACCTCATCTATGCTCATTTTTCTGCCTGCAAGCGATGAAGGGACATCTACATTGAGCATGGACAGATGCCGTGGTATAGTAGCCGCGTTGATGAACACCTGAGGATTGAGGCAATATGCTGATCTTGGGGGTTCTTGGACCGCCAACTCGGCCACCTCAAATTGGACTGGATCGTCTTGGAATCGTCTTGCAAAGATCATCAGGTTGCATGCGTCGTGCAACGTGCCAGCCCTCTGTACTCCGTTGGGGAAGTGACAAAAGATGTCAGGGATTCAACTGACCAGTCCTGGGCCCTCTCACCTATTTCGAACACCAGTATCCGTGTCTTTGTCGTAGTCATTTTGGAGTGAGGGTGGCTTGGCTAACAAGAGGTCTGCCGTGGAGACTCTGGAGAGTACTAACTAGTTAAAGGTGCGTGGTATGCACATGCTCGTCTGAGCAGTTATTGACGCTATGTTATCGATTATGCCTACATGATCGCCGTCGCTTCCCCGGGTCCCTCATTCTGTAACCTTTAAGCTCGGAGATCTTGCGTCAAAAATACCCAGTGCGTCATGCCGTTATACGGCCAGCATCCGCGTAACTTTGCTTCATACCGCCTCTTCACTTTTTCCTGCAAGCTTTCTACGTGTCTTCCGCCTTTTTGTCTGCCGTAGGGCTGCCGACCAAGTCAAAGCCGACGCCGATATCATAGACTTCTGATATTGATGGTCAACGGGACGTGGCGATGCCGCGCTGCACCGCGCCGTTCGCGCCGATAGCGCCGTGTCGACTGTATCCTTCCAAGTTTGCCCTAGTACTCCATGTTGAACAAAGAGGTAATCGTTCTTGCTCTCTGTTGAGACTCTGTTGACCCGCCTGCTTTGCAGATGGCGTCTTTGGATGAAGACAGAAAGTATCTTCTAACGCCGCACTAATCGTAGTCAACTTTGAGGGGGCGCAAGCCGTAAACACGAGGACTTCTGTGTTTTTCGTCGTTCAGTCGGATGCCGAACGGCATTGTTCAAGCTCACTCTCGGAGCAGAATGCGCTTTCGGCATATATGTCGTTCTCCTCACCGCTTCCTGCAAGTACTACCCTGGATGATGGAGCGAAGTGATGCGTTTCACTTCGCCGTGAAGGATGCCGGGATCCTGAACTGAGTGGTATATAATGTGGACGGCGCGCATCTTGTGTACCCCAGCTTAGCTCACAGTTCACTTTTTCACTTCCATTCTTTCCAGGTTCAGGAGCCGGCCTGTGAGTACCATCGTCGTGTTGCTCGTGAAGTTGTCTGACCATTCTATCTACAGCCTAACTTGCTTTTCTCTTTCGCTTTCTTTACGACCAAGTTTACGACACACCGACCAACCCTACGAAACTTCTCGTTTCTATCCTCAACATGTTCTCCAAGACTTTCGCCGCTCTGTTCACCGCCATCGTTTTGGCCTCCTCTGTGTTGGCTGAGGGTCCCCAGTCCTCCGGTTCTGCTGAGTACGTCTTCTCTTCGCGCCGTACATCATCTGCAGAAGGTTCATTACGACTGTCATAGACCTCACGATGTCGCATTCCATGGTCATCACGAACATCATGGTGAATTCCCTCATGAACACCCCGGTGAATTCAACCAGGGACCGCAACACGTCTTCGAGCATCCCCATCACCACCACGGTGTTGGTGAATTCCATCATGGTCACGGCCCCATCGATTTCCTCGGCGAACCTCACGGTCACCACGAGTTGAAGCACCACCACGGCTTCCACCACCCCGAAGGCTTCGAGCACAACGGCTTCGAGCACCCTCACAAGCACCATATCAGACCGCACCACCCCGGCCGCAAGCACAAGGGCTTCGGCCGACCTTCCAAGCACCACGGCTTCAAGCACGGCGGTTTCGAGCATGACGGCCCTAAGCACGGCGGTTTCGAACATGGCGGCCTCGAGCATGGTGCCCACAAGCACCACGGCTTTGAGCACTTTGAGCCTCACCATGGTTTCAAGCACGGCGGCTTCGAGCACGGTCCCCACAAGCACCACGGCTTTGAACACCACCCCGGCTTTGAGCACGGCGGTTTCGAGCACCACCACGGCTTTGAGCACGGCGGTCTCGAGCAAGGTGGACACAAGCACCACGGTGGTTTCGAGCAAGGTGGTCACAGGCACCCTGGCTTCGAGCATGGCGGTTTCGAGCACTTCGGCCACAAGCACCACGGGTTCGAACACGGTGACTTTGAGCACGGTCACAAGCACGGTGGCTTCGAGCACGGCCACGAGCACGGCGGCTTCGAACACGGCCACGAGCACGGTGGCTTCGAGCACGGTCACGAGCACGGTGGCTTCGAGCACGGCCACAAGCATGGTGGTTTCGAGCACCCTGGTTTCGAGCACGGCGGCTTCGAACATGGCGGACCTAAGGGTCACGAGCACGGCGGTCCCCAGCATGACGCTCCCTCCCATCAAAGCTCAGTGTAAGCGTTTCTTGAATGTGTAACCTGCACTCCAATAACTGATCGTCAGTTGTAAACCCAGGCCTAACTCTTCTGGCTCTGGCTCCAATGCTGCGCCTACTGCCGCGTAGGTAACGCTTCCAAATCGCTTTTCTTGCCGCACGATTTGCTCACTCTTGATTCTTCAGGTCTCTCTCGAAGCGGATTGTCAACATCCGCTGCTCTGGCCCAGTTGACCAGATCCCGGCCGATTGCAACCAGCCGTAAGCATGTCTCTTGTGCTTCCGCAGGCTTGTTGTCTGACTTTATATATGCAGTCTCGTCAATACCCCTCCCGGGACCCACGCCCTGTAATCGGAGAGTGCTGTCTTTGCAACATGTTGATATGTTGGTATGTTGTTAATGACTTGGCGTAGTTACATTAAGCGTTAGAAGCAAGATAGAAGTAATGTCGTATGGAATGGATTTTTGGACTGCTACTACATTACGGAGTGAATGTTCTTGAATATCTGAATGACATACGACGACGATTGCGTCGTAAGTGCAAATGGATTGCTGTTACCACCGCTAGTGGTGGCAAAGCGGAAGCCAACGACTTCGAGGAAGAAACATCGAAGCTGAAGAGAGCCTTCTGGACTTTTGCACTCGAGTTCTCTCAGGCGAACAGAGCGACTCGCACTATCCACTACATATATACTCGAGTCTGGGCACAGCTGAGCACATACTTACGATAACGCACCCCCGTGGACACTGCCTTTTCGGCTCGCCAACATGACCATCCTGGTGAATTGAACACTGTAACGTCAAAGCGTTCAGGACAGGATAGCACAAATTTGCACAGTGCACGCCGGACACCTCTTCGACGTGCTTTGAACATCTGTATTAATCAGGGTATCTGTAATGGCTTCAGCCTTGCATACTCTCCGTCACTGGCCAGTACTTACCAAACACAAAGGGTACCTCAGGCGACGACCTCAACTATCCTTTCGCCCCGCGTCACCCCCATACAGCCATGTCCTACCCCATGCGCTGATATGGTCGTCCCATTTCCCTGCTCCCTTCATCAAGCTTTCAACTTGGGCGTTCCAACGTTGCTTGAGCATTGACGCGAATGGCTGGTGGGCTATTCTCGAGGCGGCGGGTGCCGGTGCGGATGCTGGCAGCGGCGTTGACACGATGAGCTGAGTTGAGAGGTTGTGCAGACTTTTCGATTGGCCGCCAACGAGCGTGTGAGGGAGAGACGGAGGTATCGAGAGATTGAGTCCTGCTGAGTTCTGACGTCGCGCAAGAAGGACCTAGTGGAGCTTACTCTATCCTGTGTCTCTCTGTCCTACAAACGACACATGCACCGAGTTAGTCACATTAGCTAGACCAGAGTATATGTACGGACATACCGCGTGTATATCATGTTAGAGAACCCATAGTAAACCTACAAGCATTCCGACTGTTGTGAGCTTTGCGACGAGACTCACGACTGTGGCACTAACCCCACCGGCGACTAACGCTCCTGATATAGGCCCTACGAGAAACGACATGAGGAGAAGTAAAGGATGACTTTGAAGATATAAGGGACAGCAACTGTCGGCGAGATTGTTGGTGAACCGGGAAAGAGACTAGCACTGGTCGTTTGCGACCCTGGCCTAAGCGCTAGCACACTACCGGCGACATGTAGTACTCTCAGGCTCTTCAACTTGTACTCCGACCGCGACTTGCAACCTCCAAACGCCAAACCGTCGCGTTGAGCGCGTTGACAGACAACCTACTACACGTTCTCGAGATTCTATCCGCTCCCAGTTTCTCCTCGTTCAGCCGCGGCGCAGGCAAGCACGCGATCCCCAGGTATGTGATTCATTCCTAACTCAATTCAGTCAAGTCTCAGCGATGCCCCCAGGATGCCTTCAAGTTCTCTTCCTTGGGATGTACTCCTGAGCGCTATGGATTTTGCGGACCAGCTCGATGTATCGCATCTGATGCAGACGTGCAAAGCCCTGTACTCCCATGGAGGGCCCGCCTTGTTGAGACGATGCGAGATTACTGGCCGTCGGTACTGTCTCGAATCATTCTGCCAATTTGTATTGGGATCGCCCCAGCGGGCTCTATGGATACACGAGCTCCGGATCAGCGCCGAAACTTGGATTGGAGCAAACGAGGCGGACAATTTTGCTCCTTCTCAACACGACATATACCTGGCTGGCTTGCTAGCACAGGTCATAATGGGCGCACATGACTTGAGAGTGCTCGAACTGCGACCCGTGGAGGATCTCCTGGCCGCCAACGCGCAGATGTTCCCCGCTGTGACATCGCTTCGCAACTTAAAGTCAATCGACATGGACGGATTATATTGCCAGACGAACCAAGCCGTAGAACTCCTGCAACAGATTACTTCGGACTTAGTGTCTGCAACACTTCATCCATATGATTATAGATTCGATTCGGCTGAACCTGAAGGTGCCCCGGACATCCTTACCATGCTATCCAAGTTTCGACAGAGCTTGACCCAGATCCGCATCTCATATCCTCTTCGCGAGCTCAATGGTTTTGGTCACGGCATCATATTCCCCCAAGTTCGAAAACTCTCCGTGGAAGCCGGATTCTGGATCAGACCTTCGTTGGGAGCTTTGGCATACGCGTTTCCCGGCTTGAACCAACTCGTTTGGCATTACGACCCACCGGCCCCAAACGAGATGGAAGAATCCCGGGAGGAAAACAGCTCAGAGCACTATCAATCTTGGCTTCATTGCGATTCTCTCTCGTGTTCAGCACGGTGGGGTTACGCGTTGTGCTTGAGATCACCAGTCCGGTATTGGAATTGCAGGTATCTTTCCGCAGAGAAAGAGTTTCCAGACTATTTCCTCACTGCTCTCTCGGAAATACGACCTGAAAATCTGCGCCTGAACCTTCATCTTGAGGCCTCTCAAGCTTCGCTGGAGCACATCACAAACCTTTTCCCTCCCGTTGGAATCGCCCATCTCGACGTCACAATATCGTCTCGTCTCTTCTTCAATGGAATGCGCTCAGGCGAGTTCTATGGGAAAGTACTGGTACGCACGTCGTTGAAACATCCCCATGACAGACACTGAACTCTTCGTCGCCGCAGATGATGCTCGGCAAAGGAATATCCAGTTTGGCCCAACTGCGATCTCTCGCTCTTCACGTATGTGTGGACGTCAACGAGTTCCACACAGAACACAAGGGCTTGGACCTTGCCAAAATCAACGCCATTGCCCTTGGACGACGCTTGGCACATCACGCTCCTCAACTGACACACGCCTCTTTCAAGCTCTCACGCGAGACGCGAATATCTGAGCTTGAAACAGAGCTCGAAGAATATATGCGTTTCTCCCGCGACAAAAGTGTTGGTAACATAGTACACGAGCGACTTACGTTGCAGGCTGGCAGGGAGCTGTTGAAGTCGAGCCTTCTGGTGGCTATGGAATTTTAGAAGTTGCATGGGGATTATCTGTGTTCACGTGCACATACATGCCAGTAGCCGTGAATCCACAAACAGACAAGTATCATCTGTCGCGTCTCCCGAGTCCCAGTCACTCGATCGGATAAGCGCTTTCCAAGGCCACTATCCAGGACGTCCAGTTTCCGACACTAGTACTGTCCCGTGTCCTCGTTCAAATTGCTCTCTGATTGCGCTACTCTGAAGACGACTTCAAGCCGCCCCCAAGATTTAGAGAAATCTCGAATCCTCACTTCTAGTTGATCAGATCTAGATACTAGGGGAGGATCGCCAAAACATTGATTTTCCTTGTCGATTTGTCGCTGCGCACCTGGAGGTCGCAGCTAATTCTTCACGTACAGCTGCGGTATAGGGTTTCCGCTGGGTACGTGTTCCAGTCGTTCAAACGTCAGTCAGCCAATTCTCACTGATCTCTGCAGGATGCCTTCTCTGCCTTGGGATGTTCTCTTGCATACTATGTCGTCCATGGACCAATCAGGTGTCTCTCACTTGATGCGGACATGTCGAACCCTCTTCATCCATGGAATGCCCGTTCTACTCAGATCTTGCGAGCTTAACACACATTGGAAGGCCATGGAGGCGTTTTGCCACTTCGTGTTGAAGAATCCGAGCAGGATATCCATGATATTCGCCTTCAGTACATCCTTGGCTCCGCAGCTCACGTACGAAGGCGAAGATGGCCTCCGATGCGAGACGAATGATGTTCTCCAGTTGTTGGCGGAAGTCCTCACAAAGGCCGAAAACCTTACAAGGCTTCGAATAGACTTCCTTGAAGATACTCTGTGTCAGAGTCCGGAACTGTTCTCTGCTTTGGCATCGATCCGTACCTTGAAGACGATGAAGACATCCGATGCCTCCTACAGGACCACGCAATTACTTCTTTCGTGCTCCTCGTCACTCGAGGTAGTGGACCTCTGCATGGGAGGGTCCGACTGTGAACCTCCTGCGATGCTCTCCAAATTTCAGAACAGTCTGACAGTGCTTCACCTCTCGTATCACGAAAGCGATTTCGGTTACGATCACGGAATCATTTTCCCGTGTGTTCGGAGTCTCTGCTTGAGACACATTGCCTGGTGGAACCCGACACTGCGGGGATTGGTATACACATTCCCTAACCTGCATCGACTTAATTGGGATTACGAAGAAGATTCGGACGAGGAAGAGATGGAAGAAGTTCGCGAGAGGGATTTGGCGATGCGCTATGACGGGTGGCCGAGTCTCGACATGGTCTTGTGCTGTGCTCAGTGGGCGTACGCCCTTGCTTTCAGGTCATCGGTTCGCTATTGGCTATGCAACTACTTTTGCCCACCAGAAAACTGGCACTACGTCCGCGCCGCACTTATGGAAATTCGGCCGACACATCTACGTTTGACGATCCATCCCGTGGGCCTTCAATCGTTGGACCAACTCGCCTACATATTCCCCGAGGTAGGAATTACCCATCTGCACCTGGAAGTGCAATTAGTCGATGGACCATGCATTTCATCGCCGAAGCAGTACATTGAAACCCTGTTGGTACGTGGCATCCCTCTAGAGACCGAAAGCTCTGGTTGACATCAGAACACAGACGAAGCTGGGCGAAGGCATCTCTGTGTTGACGCAACTTCAGTTCTTCAGTGCTTGTTTCGATTTTCGTACAGGGGACTCGAAAATCGTAGCCAACCGTAGCGCAGTCGTTGAGATCGAAGCCCTTCGTCTCGTTGACTTCGTCGGCCGGGGGCTACATCTTGCACGTCATGCTCAGCAGATGACCCATGCTTGCTTCCAGGTTTCTTCCTCGCGGGAAATCATAGTGGGAGAGTACACGCGCTTTATCCGTACCGCGATGCCCCACGATAACAGCAATCCAACGGTCGAGATCTTGACGACCACAGAAGGGAGAAATTTGCTCGCAGAGAGTCCGGTGGGCGGTGGCGATGCAGATTCGTGTTTCGCTTTCACACGTGCGATTTATACCTAGAGGTCGCCCAATTCTCTGCTCAACCTGAGGTTGAAAGAATGAATGAAGGTTTATTGCCGTCAAGTATCCCAGTAAGAATCAAGGAAGACAATTCATGCGCAGCCCTAAATGTATATCCCCAACGCGTACGAAATCAGCGTAAACAAGCCCCCAGCCACGAATACAAAGTCGACTCAAATACTTGCACAAATACTTGGATAGTCCACGAAGGCGTCAAGACAACTGACTGCCCGATGCTTCCGCCCGTTCCTTCCTTCTACGACAGCGATCTGTGAATCACCAAGTGTGCTCTTCCTCTCGGTAATTCTGGGGCCGTTCGAATCTCCTACCGCGTGGCTTGCAACTCAGTTGTGTTCCATTGAACCCGCCCTGCGACCGGCGCGAAGTTAGTTGCTGAATACAGCGGAAAGAGAGTGATAGCGACTCACATGGAGACAGATCATGGAATCGACAGAGCTAGCCCGTTGACGATTGTGTCTCTGTCGCACCTCTTCCCAGGTAATCTTTTCCTCCTCTTCGACGACCTCGACCATAACCATGCTCTCTCTGATGGCGGTAACTGAGGAAGTGATGTCAGCAAACCGAGTGGCATTGACAATAGAACGGAACGGACCGATGCAACAGCAAATGCGAAAGAGCGCGTATGCTGCTCGTCCTAGCTCGTAGAATATGGCCCTCGCAAGGTATATGCACAACATGACAAGGGTCCCAAGGATCACCATCATGAGTAGGCATTCGCATACCTCCTCCAGGATCTGCTCTGCTGCCAGCAGAAACGGAGATGGGCGCGAAGGCGCGTCTTGGGCGTGTCGACTGGGGGCCACATCGCTCTGAACGTCCTCGTTGGTGAAGACGGAGTAAGAGCGGTAGAAGTACACGGGGAACTGGATGAGGAAGTAGAGAACGAGGAAGAGAATGATCCAAGCGCCTGTGAGGCTTCCAGGTACTACGACCTGTTGCTGGGGTTCCTGACGAGGAGCGACCTGGCCGCCGAACGGATTCAAATTCGCGTGCCCTGTAGAGTATGGTGAGTCCGGCATAAGAAATGAATGCGTAGTTAATTGTGTACCTCTAGTACGTTTCAACGGCTTGCGCGCGACCATCATGATGTCTAGGTTGACAATTGAACAATTAGAGGGGTTCTGATCGTTGTTGTTGGGATGGTATGAAGAGTGAGCTTGCGAAACAAAAAAGGGCCCAGGATGACTTAAATACCCCACTGTGGCCACAGTAAGGGAACGCTTTGCACTGGCACGCGCAACGCGTGCTCGAGAACTAGCGCAAAGCTTCAGCGTAGCCAAAGCAGAAAAGCGCGTGCTTCCTCTTCGTGCAGGGAGCCCAAGAAGGGAAGAGGCAGTTCAGCAAAGCCCCCAGCCTCGAGGCATCCACGGTGTATCTGGCAGTGGTTTTGTTCAGGATCGGAGGCCGAATGCAGCCATGTTCGTCTGGATAGCTCTTTCGAAGGGGCCGTGGCAGAGTTGTGACTTCCATGGGGAATAAAATTATGCACAGCTATAAGGTATCCGTCTAAGGCGTAACAGCTAGTATAAATGAGTAGATCATCAATCCTCGCTGTAGAGATTCTGTGAGAACCATGGCGACCAAGTACACAAGAAAGGCAACTCACTCTGACGTTTCTCTCCGTAGAAACAGATCAATTACTGCAGAGAAAGCTGCGAATGCAACACCGCCTCCAAATGCAGCTTTTGGACCTGCGTTTCGTGCCAGAACGCCGCCAGCTACAAATCCTGCAGCCACTGCATTGGTCATATCGTTCTTTGCCCGATACTGGATAATTTACCGGTCAGAATACACCCAGTTTCACTTCGCGCATTCGGTACTCACAGATTCAATGACACACTCTACTCCTGCAAATAATGACCCGACTTTGGCGAAACCCTTTCCGCTCCTCCAAACACCGCGCCCCATCTCCTTGAAGATTTCAGACGCTTTTTGTGTCGTGGTCTTGCCAATCTGCGTCTGTTGTCGTAATAGCGGGTCTTCATACGCGAATGACGCCGACATCAAGGAGAAGAAACCACCGATGGCGAAACCTAAGACACAGAACGTTCTATAGAGGTGTTCCGTAGTGCACGAGACTTGGCGCAGACGAAGACTCACCACCGACTCCTGCAATCGCTGTCTTGGCAACGCATGACTCCATGGTCATTTGCATGTAGTCTTGGAACTTTTTGGTTTGGAGCATCTGCTCCCGGTCATCTTCCGTCCATCCTGGTGGTAGAGGCTCCTTCCCTGCAGGAAATATTGGTGCGACGCCAGGAAGCCCACCAGACATTCAGCCTCAGCGCGTCCGAGCGGTAAAGATGATTCGATACGTCTTGTGAGATGACCGTACACCACTGCTGGATGTCGAGGAAGACAGCAAGAAGGAAGATGGGAGGGACGGTCGGTGTTGTACAAGGAGGAGGAGGAGGTCTGCGTTTGTGAGTGCCACGACGCCGAAACTTGACACTCACAATCGGCACGAAAGCGCTTCCTCGGACCGTGTTTTCCGTCGTCTACCTTCTCTTCATACGGAAGCTCTTTTGCCTCTTACTTCTCACTTCCAACTGCTCGTCTGCAACTTCACAACTTGATCTCAACGTTGTCCAAAATACACCGCCTACCGCTCGATGTATGCTCTACCGCAACGCTTCGCGGGTGGCCTAGAGGAACGCGTAGACACCGACGCTGCAATCCGCCAAACAGATACCGACGCAGCCGTCGCTCGTTTCTCCGCAGTCCAGAAAGGATACCTCTACGACCCTTACCTCAAACACCTCCTGCCTCGTGGGGCACAATTTCAGCCACCCAGGCCGCCTCTCATCAACGTAGGAACGCATGTGCGATCGCACGGCATCGACAAGCTGGTGGACAAGTGGTTAGCACTCTGCGAACGGGACGAGAAGAGATGCCAGATTGTCAGTCTTGGAGCGGGAAGTGATACCAGATTTTGGCGTATTGCCGTACGTGAAAACTCTTTTTGCGCTAGTGTATCTCATACGATTGCGATTGTTGTTTAGGCAGTCCGGTTCACACAGAGGGACCATCAGCAGTTATATCGAGCTCGACTTCCCAGAGAATACTACAAAGAAAGCGATAGCCATACGGAGGAGCAAGCCTCTGTATGAGCTACTTGGGAGCCCACAAGATACCTACATCAGTGCGTCATTTCCTCTATGCTCCCAACAATGGCATATACTCACTCGCAGATTTCGCAGCCCATGGTGGTTCTGGCTTGACTTCGCCGATATACCACCTCCTACCAGCCGATCTTCGTCTTCCACCTGCAGAGTCGCTCGCAATTATGCTCCAGCTGAACACGCCTGGAGCTGCACCTTTGCTCGACCCATCCGTGCCCACTCTGCTACCTACTGTTCGAATGTGTCTTGGTCTACATGAGTCCGGAACAGTCATCTCAACTCATCCAGTGGTTCGTTGATCTCTTCGAGCAAAGCGGACAAAGCACTATACTTGGAGGGATTGTCTACGAAATGTTCGGACTGACCGATGCCTTTGGGAAGGTCATGCTGTCAAACCTAAAGGTATGTTCGTATGCCTCTTCCTCTCCACTGCGGTCACTCAATTCGACCAACAGGCGAGAAACGTAGACCTGCCAGGGGTGGTGCCATACCCGACATTCGCCTCTTTACCTATTCGTTTTACTCAACATGGCTTCCAGCACAGTCGTGCATTAACGCTGCGCGAGTACAGAGGTAACGTTATGGGACCCCCTGAGCTTGAACGGTGAGATCATCCTCATATCTTTGAGTGTCCCTGCTTACGAGAAGCTGCGAGCATAGAGTCATGGAGCTGGAGATGCTTGATGAAATGGAAGAGTTGGAACTTGTCCTTCGACATTACGCTTTCACATGGGGATACCGAACATTTGGTCCAGAGGAGCAGCGTCTGGATTGGAGTGTATGGAGGTTGAGGCCATTCGGAGTGGAATGATTCAGAAGTAAGATGTTCGAGAGGACCACGATGGAAGCAGTAAATAGCAGATTGTATCATAGCAGGTAGTTGGAATAACAGCAAGGAACACTAGATGGGTATACCTCAATAACCAAAGAGACTGTACGGGGTCTGACACTACAAGATTTGAACTGATAAAGATGCTACCTGAGCGGTCGATCCAGAATTTCTTGATGCACGTTGAAGTATCTGATTCAAGCGGGTTAGCTTACTTGATCTTGAATAAGACGAACAAGGGAACGCACCGGACAACTTTTCCACTTCCCTCACACGTCCCTGTTCCGTCTTCCGCCCACTGCACAATCCATCTGCCCACCACTTTCCCTTTCGCATTATACGTCTCGGCAACCGTCTCTTCCCTCGGTAAAAGACCGCTCGCCTTCCCGTGCTCCACTTCTGCAGCTGGTAGCCTGAAAGCTTCCGCGAGCTCCCAAGTAGCGAAAGGTCGGTTTGCGGGAACCAAGAAACCGGCGTCGTAGACCTTCGTAACGCGCAGCTTCATGGCAAGCGTGTGAGTCGTGAGCTCAACGATTTCGGTTGGGCTGGCTGCGGGTGGTTGCTGCGCATCTGTTGCAGGGAGCCAGCGGAGGGTAGAAACGTAGGGGCTTCCACACCATCCTACGAGAGCGGTAGATACACCGCTAGTACCGAGTGCGATGGAAGCGAGGGCAACGCGTGCAACGAGAGGGAGTGAGGAGGTGGTTTCAAGCACGAAGAGAAGGGGGGTCATGACAACGGAAAGTGTGAAGGAAGATAGGGAGAAGATCTTGAGTCGGCGGAATGTCTGCGCGAGAGGGCCGTGGTAGACGTATTCACCCGACGCATTGTTGGAAAGAGGTGCAGACCGAGGATTTGAGATGATTTCGGAGCATGTTTCTGAGGCTGGTGGGGGTGCGCTCGCTGCCTCCAATTTGGAGGCGGAAGTCAAGATACTTCTCCGAGACTGAAGTCGGAGAGTGGATGCTCCTGGCGAGACCCTCCCTAGAGTCCAAGTTCGGCCTGGCGTAGAGTAGAGTCGACATGGAATAAACGTCGATACTCGAGCAGCCGACGGTATATAAGACGGTAGATGAGACGGTCGCCTGAGGAGGAAAAGCACGCCCGCCATCGTGCTTTGTTGCAACTTGCCAGTGGTGGCAGACTGCAAGTGGCGAAGCGCCCGTAGCAGCTCGGGTTAGTCCGGGCACACGACGCGTCGCTCGTCGGCAGCAATTTTCTCTTTCTTTCTCCCCAACCACTTTGCAACAACTTGGCAACAACTCTCATGCGTCGATGTCAAATCCGATATACTATACACGAGCGGAATACATTGAGACTGTGAGTGTTCCTGTTCAACGCTTTCATTCGCGTCCTCATATACTTTTAGGACACAGGGAACAAAGTCTCTAGACGAGCGACCATTGCAGGCCCACAGAATATCATCCTAGGTGGCAAAACGATCATCTCGAGCGGTGCTGTTATTCGTGGAGACCTTCGACGTACAGGACCAGGACATGCTGTCGTCATCTCGCTCGGAAGGTATTGCCTCATTGGCGAAGGATGTGTCATGAGGTGAGTCGTCGTTTTTTGCTTGGGTTCAGTTGCTAGGCTAAGTGGCGTGTGGCTCATCAGGCCTCCGTATAAGACTTACAGAGGGAACTTCAACTACTATCCTATGAAGATAGGTGATCATGTTCACATTGGCCAAAACACGATTGTCGAGGCCGCGACCATTGGAAACCATGTCGAGATTGGCAAGAACTGCGTCATAGTGAGCTGCCCTTCTTTGAGTACGTGCGGATATCTTGACGAAAAATTTATTAGGGCAAGTTCACTATCATCAAGGACTGCGCGAGAATAGCAGACAACACGATCATCCCGCCAAATACCGTCGTTCCAGCGATGGCGCTATTCGGTGGCTCACCAGGTATGTCTGCATGCAACAGTGATATCACGTCGCTGTCTAATCAGCCGTATACAGGTTGCTTTATCGAAGACCTACCTGAATCTACGCAGGCGCAGGAGATAGTGGAGGCACAAACGAAACAATACTACACCCGTTTCCAGCCACTTCCTGCAGAACGGTAGCTCACCACGACCCCGAATCTCACATGACCTCACGACATATTCCCTGCATTATGATACCCTCTCCATTGGATTCATCTTTTTCTTGGTGAGTACGTGCTCCATGGTCAGAATGAATGCATGATGCTTCAATAGATCAAAAAGCCCTGAGACGAGCCAAAGGCTTGTCGTATGATTCGACAACATACTTTACACTGACATCTTCATCTGCTTATATCCTACGTGAACTTGCAGTAACTGACTTTACTTTTCCAGGACTCCGCGCGATATCGCGCGCATGAGTTTTTGTGCAGCGAGCAAGATGATCTAGGTTTTGACCTGTAACGTATTTTGTGTACCTTATTCTTGGACTCGTGTCAATGTATTGTATGGATGGCTACTGCACGATCACACATGTACCTTCCTCTTCAGAATCATAGCTCGATGTTGCGCTGTACACTGTGGAGATGTGCTTCGCTGGCACAAGCCCGACTGACGCCGGCGTTCGGGAATGTTCGCTGGCGACACTGTGTGCCGACGGGCGCTTGAACGCGTAGGGCCGCTGACATAAGCGGTACTGGCGAGGAGAAAACTTGGGCTGCTACGTCGACGGCCTCCTCATCCTCTTCTTCCACCTTCCCCCTTCTCTTTCGTCCTCCCCCGCCGTCCCGTCCGTCGTCTCTCGCCATGTTCACTGTCGCAAGGTCCCTCCGCACTGCCGCCTCTCGCAGCGGCAACTATGCTGGCCTCACTCGCCCTATGATTGCACGGAATATGAACTCAAAAGTGTCTGGTGAGTAATGCCTGACCAGCGGTCATACTTGACACTTGCTCACACGACATGCGTCTCATAGGCCCCGTCATTGGTATTGATCTGGGTACCACGAACTCGTGTGTCTCTATCATGGAGGGCAAGACGTCACCGTCACGAGTTATCGAGAACGCAGAGGGTGCACGGACAACACCGTCGGTCGTTGCGTTCACCAAGCACGGTGAACGCCTGGTTGGTCTTCCCGCGAAGCGTCAAGCTGTCGTCAACTCCTCGAACACCGTCTTCGCGTTCAAGCGTTTGATCGGTCGCCAGTTCAAGCAAGGATGCTGAGGTCAAGGAGGACATGAAGCACTGGTGTGTCTGTTCCCATGCGACACCATGTTACTCAGCGGATACTTATACGTCGTTCATCGCAGGCCGTTCAAGGTGGTTTCGAAGTCTGATGGTCGTCCGGCGGTTGAGGTCGAGAACAACGGCAAGCGACAACAATTCGTACGTCCTGCTGTGTTATGTGTTCCGCTCTTACTGACATTATCCTGTATAGTCTGCCGAGGAGCTTTCATCTATGGTCCTCGTGAAGATGAAGGAGACCGCTGAGCAGTACTTGAACATGAACAAGAAGGTCAAGTGAGTACCATAAATGTACACGGCGTGAATTCTGCTCACTAGTCCGTTAGCCACGCCGTCGTCACCGTCCCCGCGTACTTCAACGACGCTCAGCGTCAGGCGACCAAGGACGCAGGTCAAATCGCCGGTCTGGATGTCCTCCGTGTCATCAACGAGCCGACTGCTGCCGCTCTCGCTTACGGTCTCGACAGGACGGACTCCTCCGTCATCGCTCGCTGTTTACGATTTGGGTGGAGGAACCTTCGATATCTCCATTTTGGAGATGCAGAAGGGTGTGTTCGAGGTGAAGTCGACCAACGGTGACACCCATTTGGGTGGCG
>RWJN01000417.1:0-21291 GCA_004332605.1 Steccherinum ochraceum
AGAAATGTATGTATTACAGTTTAGTATCGGCCACGGAATCCACCAAGACAGTCAAAACCGATGTCTTTGCGTATCCTATGATGGACAGTTCCAGAAAATGTACTGAACTAACTGTGCGGTCCAGCCCTTCTTTCGACTGTCAAGTGATCAATAGTAAGTATGAGCGAATATGCATCGATATTCATGCAACCCTAAACATCACAGGGATGCATATGTTACTGTAACAGCCCTCGACATTACATAGACGTCATCAACTCCCACACCTCAATGAAGACAGGTATTCGTGAGTGAGACGAAATGAGAAAGGGATCAGAATCGAAGCGAAGTCACCGGAACATGTATGAGTCCTAGTAACTATTCCGCCGTACTCCATACATGAAGACCTTCGGGCTACCGGTGAACTGTGAGCAGTGTACACGAATCACGATAAAAGAGCTCTTCAAATACGTGCGATTGCAGGCGGCGAGACTTGAATTAGGAACGAAGTGACTCGGATACCCCAGTGGTAGAGTCCGCACCAATCCTTGCGGCCGCCACAACGGGAGGCACGCTGAAGCCGCAATTGCGACCACGAGCGAGTGCAATCCGGTAGTGGTACCCAAAGCTTGACGCGGACACTAACACTGTGGTATAGCCCGACGAGCTCAAAAATGAGCAGACAGGCTCTGTACAAGTCGAGCGCAGGACTGCTGCAAGGAGATATAGCGGTTCAATATGCGGCTCAGTGGTACAGGCCATAGCCTCAAGATGAAAGAGCCAAAGGAAGGGGAAGAAGAGTGCAAGGAGTGGGTCTCGCAGTCCATTGTGCAAACCGCAGCGATACCGATAGCACCTCTTATACCTTTCTTGTGATTGGGCGGCAAGCTCGCTCGCACTAGTCCAGATGAAGACTCTCCTCATAGTGATGGTGAGCGAGAGTTCAGTCCCATGGAATCAGAGATCAGACCATGTGCAAAGCGAGGATTGGCTGACAAGATGGGGGACATACTGTGCACATGGATTGTGGTGTTGACGATTGCCACAGACACTTGGTTGTTTGACAGACTGTATGATACCTCCGAGCGATATGGCAGTCCTGTGACGGCGACAAAGGAAGAGGTTTTCGTGGAATGGAAGAAGAAGCCTGCAGGCTATTTAGCGTCATTGGTAGAAAGACGTTTCCGGCAGGGCGCGAACGTACCCCTGGTGCCACGACGCTTGAGAAGATATGTCTGAACATGTACAGAACCCGCTGACCAAGGGGAGACGAGGGGAGACGTCAAGACGTGTCAAACGTTGAATAACCTTCGCTTCTAGACTTTCCAAAAAGTACCTGGGTTCAAGTTCACCGTGCACGGGATATATGAAGACAACTCAGCTTCCAAGACCACGGATTCAATCCTTCATTCGGCGAAGTCCATATTTGCCGATCTTCGCCCGGTAGATTCCTGCCGCGAAGAGGTGTACGGTACTCGTATAGAATCTCCAAAAGCGGCGGTAGCCTGAGATTCTTGGAATAATGTCGTCATACTGATCTTCTCTGGTGTATGCTCAAGTGACGGATCGCAAGCTGAGGAGCGCGACTCCAACCCTACGGTAGGGTTAGCCGTCATATGGGAGCTGGTCAGGGAGAACGATGGAGAAGCTTCAATTGAAGAAAGCAATAAATACTTGCCCCTGCACTCCCGTACGAGATGCACACCAACTACTCCTTGTCTTTCCTTCGAATAGATACAAGCAACCCCAAGTTCCCCAACTTGAACTATCATGACAAGCAACGGCCTCAACAACAACTCCAACCGGAGCACGGATGGCGCCTCAACCGGGCAGAAGCTGAAGTAAGTGACGTGTCGTCAGCATCATCAGCGATCCTAGTACTCACACTGAATACAGAGGTGCGGTGGAAGTTGTCCACGGTATGTAAACCGTCGTTGACCGTGTAATCAAAGGCATTTGAGCTGATTGCCGTACCTAATCCTCTGATGTGGCTCCGCGCGATTCCGTGGTACAGGTATAGGCGAGAACTTGCGCGGACGATTTATGGATACAGTCGATCAGAGCATGCAGCCATCTTCCACAACGGACCGCTCCGAAACTCACCAGGGCCGAATGGAGACCGAGCAGGGATTTGCAAGAATGAGAGGCGAAGTCCCAGGCGTAACGTCCCATTGGAACGTCGGTACCGGAACAGGTACGTCATCCTTTTGAGCCGGAGAAACTCTCGAGGGAGAGTTGCCGCAAACGAGCTTTCGTTCACATGTCTACACAGGCGGCGGAGATCAGTATAGCAATCAACCTAACGCTCCGTATAACAACATGAACTCATCCAACGTACCGGGAGACTTGCCGATGAATGCGGGACTGGGCGCAGGTGCAGGGGTTGCACCGTCACAGCCTCCGTACCAAACCACGGGGGGTGAAGCCAACATGGCGCAGCAGATGGGAGGTTCTGACCGCGCATACGGGGGTCAACACGGCGCCGATAACAATAGAGACTTCCAAGCTGGCCATGGAGATCCAGCGCAGGGTGGGTTCGAAGGAGCCGGTACAGCGCCTGACCAGATGGATTCTGGTCCTGGAACAGGTGTATCCTCCGCCGCGCCGCAGAGATTGCCTTGAGAAAGACAACACTCGCTACGGATAAGTTCCGATGTGCAGTCTGCTTAATTCACAATCCGCGTCAATAGTGTACACTTTGATCGTGCCAATGATACCTTCGAAACGTCTCCGTTATCGGCCAATGTGAACACTTTGACTTCTTGGGCTGTGTCCTCGGAGTCAGAACCCAGGCAACCTCTTCGTCGAGAACGGGTATGCTTACAGTACTTGCACAGATGCGACCACGATGAACCCGTCCATCAATGAGTGTTTTCTACGCTGTCGTAAACCAGGCAATAATCCGAAGCTAAACTGAGTCGTAATGGAAGGTTCCTTGATGACGGGGAGAGCTAAAGCGCGTTTGTTTGGCGATGTTGAACGACAGCTGTTGTAAGGATCAACAGGGCCAAATACAGCTGCCGATTCGAGGAGGTTCGGCACCCCGGGCAATCAGCCAGCAAACGTGGCGTCTACTGTGAAAATTCCGCTCTGTCCAAGCTACTCTCGTCTTATTGCCACCATGGTAAGCTTCCTCGTCTTCCCTGCCTCTCAATGTTGGGATTGTATCGATGACTCTCAACGTTAAGGCTAAACCATAACACCGGGCTGTTCAAGTGGACACCTTTACTTGAAAATGGCCATCACTCACCCGCTCAATCCGCCGTCTTCCCAACTACCGCCAATCGCGAAGATCAAGACGACTCCGGTCCAAGATATTGCTCATGCGATTGGCTACCTGCGCTTGCTATACAATCCAGATGTTCGCGGGACACGTTGCGTTGGGCGAAAGCTGGTCTTCAGTGCTAGCCGAATAGCCTCCGATTCCACCGAAGCATTCAGTGAAGGTCACGAAGTCGCTATCAACCCATCCTCGACATCGGATTCAAGCTCCTCATTGGACGCTTTGCGTGGCGACGAGTTTGAAAGGTCTTACGCCATTCGTTGGCTGACATCGCTCGTTGCACGCGCCGATATCCTGGCAGCCCGAGATGACCGCTCTTTTGACCCTGGCGATCCAGAGGCGTACGACCTCGCCTGGGAGAACCTCATCGAAGATGCCGCTGCTCTTCTGGCTGTTTGTGCGGGGACTGCCTCTGCGGGCTCGATCTCACGAGCCTTCGCGTTCCGTCACAAGACCGGGCGTGAAGTCAAGGTGCAGATCACGGATGTTCCGTTGGAGAATCAGGACTATTCCAGTGTCGGTGCGCAAACATGGGGCAGCGCGTGCTTATTGGCGGAGATGATCGTGGATAACCCAGGTGCATTCGGATTGGGCTATTCTGACCCCTCTCAACGGCCAATGAGAGTGCTTGAACTCGGCGCAGGAACTGGATTGGTCAGTATGACTGTCGGCGGGCTGTTCAAAGGATTCTTTGGCAGCGATAAGGCGTCTGTCATTGCTACGGATTTCCACCTATCCGTTCTTCAGAACCTGCACAAGAACATAGCCTTCAATACTTCGTCTTGGCCAGAACCATGTCCTGTCACCATCGCCGCTCATCATCTCGATTGGTCCAATCTACCGGCATCGCCTGGACCGCCTCCCTTCAACCAATCGTTTGACCAGATTTTTGGTGCCGACGTCATATACGAGATAAATCATGCGGCTTGGATACGATCCTGTATAGAGAGGTTTCTTCGCAAAGCTTCGAACAGCTCAACGGACGTACCGCGCTTCCATCTGGTGACCCCTCTACGTCCCACTCACACCGCTGAAGCGCAGACCGTGGAGGAAGTTTTCCCCTTTGCTTCCCAAACTACAGCTTCGTCCTCGGGAACTCCTACGCTGGGCATCATTTCGAAGGAAATTCTGCTTTGCGAGGTGCAGGGTGGTCTGCGGTCTAGAACGACCAATGGAAATCTGGTGGAATATGTGTATTACACGATTGCGTGGGTATGATGGGTAGCCGGGTTTGAGGCCGATTCTCTTACCCGCTGTTCTGTATTTCCTTTGGGATTTGCGACGCAAATAGACAGAGATAGACTTACAACACTCTTAGACACAGGTAGGAACATAGAGGTTGCACATAGCTAGAGCATATTCAAGCATTATAGACTACTAGACTCCATTATCTTACACTTTCCAAAACATACCGCACTCTTGCCTTCTTCACAACTGCTTCGTGTTCCCAGCTCCGGATTGCGTCGCAGCCGCTCCGGTTCCAGGCTGATTTGCAGCATTACTCCCTCCGTATCCTGCTCCACCGGCGGAACCGCCACCGAGGCCTCCATGTGGCTTCTCATTCCCCACCGTGCCAGGATGCGTGCTGTTGTCAGCAGTAGCCCCAGGCTGGGGTACGCCGCCAGCATTATTTGCTCCAGCTTTTCCGCCTTCCATGCGAGCGATTCCCTGCTCTGTCTCCTGAGCCCCACGCTGGCTTGCGTTGTGGCGCTTGCCGTGGCCAACGGCTGAGTCGACGAAATCGAGGGCGCCGCCACGAATACTTTCACCCACTCCTGTATTGTGTGCGCGCGTTAAGTTCTAGAGAATACGGGAATCATTGCGGTGAGGGCGTACCGTGCACAGTCTGGGCTGCTCCTCTGTAAATAATGCGGTCAGAGACGATCGTCTGCGAGGGGCCCGGAATCGACGCCTTACTTGACTTTATTTCCAGCACTGCCCCCCGCGTTGCTTGCTGAAGTGGACATAGTGTTCGTGAGAGAGATGAGAGTGTATGTTTGAGATGGATGTTGGTACAAGAAGGTGATGAGCGGCGGGTTGACCTCGGAGAGCCCGACTAAAAGAGTTCAGTAGGCTATGACGTCAGTGGCTCTCCGATCGTCCATTGCCGTTTCACCGTCGGATTTATCGACAAGGTCAAAATCCTGCGATAATATTCATGGTGTTGGGAGTTTGTTTTAATTGAACGAGTAGAAGGAGGATTCAGTCTCAAGTGCTTTCGTCAACTGTAGTTACTGTACGACAGAGTCGTGGGCGAATGCCATCATCTGTGGATCAGGGAGGAGTAGGAGCAAACCACATCCTCGCAAATGATATCACTAATATTGACTGCGATGCTGGACTGTCATGACTAGAAAGCAGCTGCGCCGCAGAAGCCACGCATCTTACACCCGACCTTCATCACTGGCTTACTTTCAACCACAGTTTTCCGTACTCGACCTCGCAATTTGACAAGGACGATGGCTGCCAACGCAGGAAGTAATCTGGGAGAAAAAGTGAAGTACGTACCCTATCTTTGTGGATGTCTGTTCGTCACAGCTTACCGTCTATCAGAGGAGCTTTCGAAAGCGTGTGGGGTAAGTTTGCATGTCACATAGCAAAGCGATGGTAGCTCATCACCTCGTTCGCCCCCAGATGCAGGCGAATCTATACGTGTCAGCGCAATGGACTTCGTCGATGCCGCCACTGGAACATCCGGACGGCACGAGAACACCCCACGCTACAGCCAACACCACAACACCCATACTCGCGAGAGGGATTACGATAGACACTCCGTCTCTCCTCGCGCGCCACACTCTGTACCACCAGCCCCGAATCTACCTGCTCGCAACGTAGAAGAGTCGGGACCTTTCACTACCACGGGTTCCGCCCCGGGAACTCAATCTTCTGATGCTCGAAATGCCTCGCCCAGTCCTACTCTGGTTGAATCCAAACCTCCTACCAGAGCCAGAACGGGCAGCGCTTCCGCTGCTACTCAAAGTTCTTCGTACGCATCGGACGTACAGGGAGGGAATGAGAAGAGGGGATTGGGGAGTATGACCGTGTCGGCGGCGGATGCGAGGAAGGCCGCGCAGGCACAAATAGATGCGAGGGAGAAGGCTCATGTGTCTCCGAAGGAGGAGAAACAATCCACCAATGCGAATACTCAACCTGTCGCGTCGACGTCTCAAAGCTGGCCCGGAGATGATGGAACGAGCACGTCGAAGTCGGATGCGCAGTGAAAGAAGAGGTGATGGTCTAGTCCCCGCGGGATGGGGGATATGAAGGTCTGATATTGCACATGGTAAATGGGAGATTTCTTGCATGTTGTACAATGGATGGAATGAAGCACTGTAGTAAATGGATTTGTACTCAATAATGAAGCAAATGGTATCGTATATCCCGGCTGTGGCTCCGAGCAGCCCAATCAATAACCAACACGCGTGTGGTCCTTCACCCTCGCTTCCTCAGAATATGCGGTTCAAGCTGTTTGGAGGTCACAGCTGCCTTCCACAATTGCCTCCATGAAAGAGGATTACCCTATGCAGTACAAGCGGATTAGTACCACAATCGATGCGAGACTCCATATACTACGCACCACATTCCTGACCATGACCACATAGCTTCCCTGCATGCCGTTCATCTCGAAGGGCTCTACTTCGACCGCACCTTTGAAGACCAAGCTGCGTTGATCGTATCCTCCCGCTCGCATCCTCCACATACAGATCCCTTGTTGCGATTGTATTTGCTTCGGTGCGCTGGTTTGAATCTGACTCTCGGCGAAGAAATCTTGAAGAAGAGGAAGTAGGAACTCAGGTGGCAGTGACGCGTAGAACCGCGTGAGATGAGGAGTATGCCGCTTTCCGGTCTGCGTCTGCGTCTGTACAAGAGATGAGAACGCAGACTGATCCAAGGTCAGGAATCACCCACGAAGAGCTGAAGGTTTTGGGTAAACTGTGATTGGTATCCATTTTGCACGATCGCGTCGCCATCGCTATCCACGTTTGAATTCCTGAAGCAAATTAAGACAGTGTTGAGCACGAAGCTTGCGACGACTTACATGCCACTCAGAACGTCAGGTGATGCCATCTCCATGTATCCCGCATTTCTCAAGTTCTGGGTCAGCCTTTGAGCAATGACAGCTTGACCTTTGCCTGCGATTTGACTCGGGCTCATCATCCAAGGGTGTGAGAATATCTCCGGTAAGGTCATCCTCCGCGTGGGGTCCGTGGCTAGTATGCCCGTAAGTAATGCTAGGGACACGATACTTAGCAAAGATGGACCTAGAAAGTCGATGTAGCGAAAAGACACACATAAAACACTATTTCCAAATCGATTCCAAGGTTCATCTTCAAAACACTTGCCCTTCGCGTACCGGTCGTATTCTGGGCTATTTGAGGTGGGCGAATCCCACGGGGTATCTGCAAAGTCGAGTTGAATGGTGCAAAACGGAGGGGTTCTCACACGAGTGTGACTCACTTCCTGCTAGCATAGTGAAAAGAATCACCCCGATCCCCCAAACATCAATAGGTTCTGCGTCGTAAGGCGCGTCTCCTGAGAGCTGAGGAACTGTCAACCCATTGATCTACGCAGATAGCTGGAAAACGTACCTCCGGCGCGACATACGGCAGACTTCCGCATCGTTCTGCCAGGCGTCGAGTCTTGTTCTGGTCCTTCAGCTTGTAAACGGAGCACAATCCAAAGTCGGTGATCTTGAGGTTGCCTGCGAAGTCCAAAAGAATATTCTCGGGTTTCAGATCTCGGTGGCAGACGCCCTCATTATGAATGTAACTCTAATGAGAGAATGTCAGGCGGTACCGAAAGACCTCATGAGAGGAAGGACGCACCAAGCCGCTGGCAAGCTGAGTGAAGTAATGCTGCGCGATATCCTCGCCGATGCCAACGTCTGGTACTATTCTCATGCCTAGTATCAGCGGAATGCTTCGCAATGAGAAGAGGATTCAACACAACGCACCAATCTTGTCGAATAAGTCTCCTCCCGCTGCAATCTCTAGCAACATGTATATCGCCGGAAAGTATCCCCCACTCTTGCTTGGCTCTATGACAGAGGCGTTGATGAACTCCAAAACGTTCCGATGTTTCAGAACAGAGTGTACGCGAATCTCTTTGTCGAACATCTTTCGGTCGTGGGCGGTTGTTTGGGAGGTCAGTGCGATGACTTTGCAAGCGGCGGATCGGTGGTCTTCGAGGTTGACGGCGCTGTAGACACTGTGGCAACCCACTTGTCAGGATAGTGTTACAAAGCATGCAGAGAAGACGGTTGTGCGTCTTGCGTACGTGGAGAATCCGCCTTCGCCGATTCGTTCGACGATGTGGTAACCTGACGTGTGGCCAACGGTCAGCGGCTTCCTCATGTCGGCTTTGAGACAAAGACTCACCAACGATTTTGGGGAACTTTAGTTGGGACATCGCCGTACTATCGAGAGCATGAGACAGAGAAAGAAGATGGCCTGATGAGTATGGTATAGGGACTGAGGGCAGAACCAAGTTTGCACGAGGTGAGTCGAAATCTGAAAGAGAAGCCTTCGTGAGCGCCTAGCCTCCCGCGCCACGTCCCTGTCAATGTCACGCTCAACGCGTTGTGTCACGGCACGTGAGTGACGCGTCACGATTCTTCAGACTGAGACTGGCCCACGTCGTCTTCCTCCGTCTTCTTCCTCCACTCTTTTCATTCCACTCTCAACTCGTTTCTTACTCCACCGTGCGATGCTAATTGACCAAGACTAGAGGACAATGAAGTGACAGTAGATGATGGGAAGACAGCCGTGGTCTATGCATGGGCGAGTGTCATCAGTTCCTACTGCCATAAAAGGGACCCTCGAGCTGAGCCTGCTGAGGGACATCTTGCCTGGAGCGACAGCACCGATAACTCCGCATGAGCTTTTCCGGGGCATACTGTGCTAGACTCTCGTTGACTCACGAGGTTTGCGTGATATTTGTGAGTTCTGCTTCCGCAGCTATGGTCACAACGCTCACTTAGGTGTGCGATATTGTTCGAATCTTCTCTGCAGGTTCCGATTCTGAGTGGTAGGACCAACCACCCACTGGACCTACTTTTGAGATCGGTTCGCATGAGCCACAAGTCCGACCCGAACAGTACGTGGCGCTGAACTCAAGGTGTTGTCCCACCAGATTTGCAGGTGTGGATCCGACCTGCTACAGTATACCGCACGTGCGTCCAATCGAGTTCGAGGTGCACTTATCGTTCTCAAATATGCATATAGATGCGGTCGTCGACGCTTTGCAGTGCGGCTGCAGCGTCATCAGCAAGCACTAGCATGATAAGTAGACTGGAGTCAAGACTGCGCCGTATTGCCCGTCGTGGCTCGGTCGTGCTGCGCCAGCGTGCCAATACCCAAGACGGTGTTAGTGCGCCGCGCGGCGATGCCGCTGTGCGATTGCACCGGGCCTCTCTCGCCAGTCGCCGGGTCGCAATTGACTTTTCGGTCCAGCCAAGATCTCAGCCACCATGTCGATCTCCGATGGCAAGATGCAGCGCTTCATGCGTATCCACCCGGTTCACAATTGAGCGTATGCTCTCTTGTCACTCTACGTCGATTTACCTGCTTCGTAGGTCGACTCTACGGTGCTTTCTCCAGTCACAATGTGATGTGTCACGTATTCGTGCTGGTATCTGCCAAAAGCCAAGCAGACTCGAAAGCGGAAGCGGAACGGATGAGATTTGAAGATTGCAAGACATTCTTAGGCAATATCGGCTACCAGCTACCCTTTCACGTGGCGTCGAAATCGTGACGCAAGCGGTCCTAAGCGGCCCCGGTTGTCGAACCAAAGCCGAGTATAATTGAAATTACCAGGAACGGGGCTCATTCTGGCTCATTTGATCCGAATTGACGACTGATTGAATGTTTGTTTGATGTTTGTCGCTTTTTTGGCTGCTTCCGCATGCCACTCTCATGTCTCGAGAGTCGACGTGTCTTCCTCCAAAACTACTTCTCTCTTGGTCCATCTCTTGCTCCAACTGCGGCATGCCTGTCAACGTCGGGTGACGGCATATTTGACAGGTGTGGACACACATACACAGCACATCCTTCCGGAGACCTTTCGCAGCAAGACTGGTCGTCATCCCGAACCGTCGAGGTGGTCGCAAGTTGGTCGCAAGGTGGACGGCCTCGAGTCTCGACGTCGTGGCAATTCCGCATCTTCGCTGTCGGCTTTTGCAATTTGACCGCACGCGGTCGGTTGCCTCTCCGACGTATTGTCAATTCCCACTTCCCGAGATCATCGTGCACCATCTCGGTGACGTCGGTTTCATCAACGAAAGCGTCTTTGGTGTGGCTGCTGTAGGGCTGTCATGGTGGATTGGAGCAGCGATGGTGTTATGACAGTGTGCATATTTCTCTTCAACCAGAGTGTGGTACTTGTTTTGGGAGTCTATCTGTGAGTCTGACTCTGTTCTTACAGTGCACACTCCAATCCTGATTTTGGTACTTCTCTGTTAGGTGGGAGTTCATCCTAAGCTTTCCTGAGGTCGACTTCGCTTTATTCACTCGACGACTGAAGCTCCGTTGGATGTTTGTGAGTGCCTCAAACCCTGTTTACACCTGTCTTTCTGACGCCATTCGAGGTACCATATCTTCTGGGACGCTATGGGTTGCTAGCGACCCTTGTCACTCTGTGAGGAAAAGTTGTCTCAATAAAACTGATATGGTTTGAGTTGACTCGATGTTACAGGACCTTATATCTTCATACCACCGACGCTATCGACTGCCCAGGTACGCACCGCATTCCACTCACGAGGCGACGCCCAATACCTTACAACGCGACTACCAGTCTTGGGAAGAGTGTTCTCCGTACGTTGAAAAGAGGTAAATATCTCTTCATTTCGCTCACTCTTCGCTTTAGATCTGCACCACGATGACGGTCACTTGCGCGAGTACGAATCTCATGATTCGCACGTAGGTGACTCTACTGTGAATATTTCATTATTGACTAATATCCCTCACAGATTAGCTATCTGGAGAGAAAATCGCTGGATCTATTGGTTCATGATCTTGTCAATGCTGGCGCACTGGTGTGTGATCTTTGTAGGTGTGTCCACTGCAGATAGTCAAGAACAAGTGACCTTGAATCTAATACCTACTGCGCAGCCGCATTCGCTCCAAACACATCCGGCTTCGACCCGGAAAGAAAGGATAGCTGTCATTTCGAAGCCAACGCAGTCCTGTTGTTCTGTCTCTATAGTAGGCGATCTAGTCTATTCCTAGTTGGCGTGACACCTGATGGGTCCGACAGCCATTGCATTTGATTTCGTGAATCTCGTCCTCACGCTGTGGGGTTTAAACCGCAGTGGCGTCTTGCGCTCTTCAGCGAGATCCATGTGGACAAACGTCTATGAGCAAGGCGTCGGCTACTTTGTCGTCACTCTCCTGGCCAACCTTCCCACATTCGTGAGTGTCGAAACCTCTTTCTACGTCTATCGTGCGCCTGATTTGAGTCTGGGTGCAGATACTCTCCGTATTACGACTCAACAGTATGTTCCGTTCGCATGGTGGTCGATATCAGCTCACGAGTGTTTGTAGCCCCCATGACGATCATTGCTGTGATACCTGGTGAGATACAGCTCGTTCTTTTCAAAATCTCTATCTGATTCCTTTTCAGCTGCTACCATAAGTGTTATCTGCTCTTCTCGGGCAGTCATAGCACTACTCAGCCTCAGAGAAGAACACTCTAGAAGGTGAGCACGCGTTGTATAGCATTCACGTATCAACCGTTTTGCTGAGTCAATACCACCAGCTCCTCGCAAGCTTTCACGTCTTATCGCACTCGACCCCTCGACGACAAAGGAACACTCGGACACGTTGACTTAGCGACTGCACATCTAACCACAGACATCCATTTGCACACGTGAGCTCCATATTTCTGCGCCGGTCTCATGAATTCTCATAACGATGCGTCCAGAATGTTGGACTCTACTTTCCTTTCGGAGGCAGCTGGTTCGAGATACTCTATGTCACCGTCTCGACCAGTAGCTGGAAGTTCAAGAACATCATGACTGTTCTATCTTTCTGTTCGCTTTTGCTCACGTCACTCTATAGACCTCACTATCATTGGATTTCCGTTGCAATCTTGTATCATTCGACCCACATCAAGCATCGACCTCGTTCAAGTAATATCGCATTCCGGCATTCATTCACTATAATCGATCTACTATCATCATCCTCACCGCATCTTGTACTGTACATACCATTAGGCATGCCAACCGTTGCCTCATCCGAACTTTCCACGCGAGCTCACCGACGGACTCAGTATGACCGAAGTGGTGCGTTCTGAGCTTGTTCCTCGTCCGCATTCACAGAAGCAGGTTGTCACGGGCGCATTAGGCACTATGACCGGGACGGGATCTGTCAACGTGCGATGGAGATGGTGAAAGCGCCACTCAAACGCCATGTCCGCTGTCAATTCACCATCGTAGCCTCGCGCCGGACGTAATGCATAACGGTCCAAGCCTCGTTTCCGCGGCAGTTTTCCCAAGCAGCTCCGCGCCGTAAGTTGCAATTTATGAGCCTGGGTCAAAAAGTACGTACGCAGCGCTAGAGATTCTCTCCTCTAGGCTCTGGTTAAATGCAGTACTGCGAGAGAGCAGCTCCTCAACCACAATCCTGACTGTATTGCGTTCGCAACGGTTTCTGCAGGCGGGCACCTCGGACTGCATCCTTTGAACTTCTTCTCGTTTCCAGCGAGGCATCATATTACCGGGTGGCTTGATGCTTGGGTTCGTTGTGCCAACGACCGTTACTGTAGCATGGTCGATTGGCGTAGCCCCAAGGTCCAGGAGATATGTCTTTTTGTCTTTGGTCAGAGTCTGGTGTTGATGCTGGGAGTTTACTGGTACGCTACCACTTTCGCGATCTGCAGGTACAATCGGGCGCAGAATGTTCATGACTACGGTGTACAGCTGGGAGTTCGCGTTGACTTTGCCCGACGTGGAGCTCGCGCTCATCTCCAAGAAGTTGCGTTTTCGGTGGATTCTGGTGAGTGACGTCTTGACTTCGTTCGGAATCCCACTGATATCGTGCTTTGGGCAAAGGTCCCTTATCTGTTTGCGCGTTATGCGATGTTCGGCAATTTGTTGTTTCTGTTCGTATTCAATGCAGCAAGGATGCAGGCTCGGAATTGACACAATCAAATAGGACCGTTTACTTGAACGTCGTTCCTGCGGAGAATATCAATTGTGCTGGTATGTACACTGCCCCGAGAGTGCACGAGCCAGTGCTCAACTTCTTTCTGCATGGACAGTGATGGGACAATTTTTCTCGGTGAGACCGCTGAGAAGCGGCTCCATGAATTCTCGAAGTTGACTTTATCGATATTTGGCAAGGTATACGGGACCATGATGATCGCTTGCGCGAGCACGAACCTGCTTATACGAACGTACGGGTCTTCCGACGATGACTTTTTGACCTCTTCTCGGCTCACATCACTCCGACCGACAGTGTTACAATTTGGACGGCGCACAAACTGATTTTCTACTTCCTCATTGCCGCAAGTGTGGGCCAATGGGTCATGACATTCTTTGGTTCGTAGAATGCTCACGTCGGTTTCTCTCCGAGATAGCCGTTTTACCTTGATCACCACTGACTTCTTCCAGCGGGCTTTGGCGATGGGCCGTCTGCTCAGTCAAGTTCCGCGGGAGGCTGTCATTTTGACCCAGGACCTCTTTCTATGTTCTATTACTACAGTAAGTTCGTCTGCCACCGAGAGGAGTGCTTATCTGACGATAGGTGACTATACCACAGCGGTAGGCTTCGACTTCACGATCCTCGTGCTGACGGTCATTGGTCTTCGCCGTACTGGAGCTCTGGGACCGCTGTAAATTCACTCTCGCTCTCTCTGGCAGATGGTATATGGCCAAGGTATCATCTATTTTGCAATCACTTTTGTGGTGAACGTTCCGATCCTAGTAAGTCATGACATGGACCGGTCGAGAGACTTGACGATCTTAATTGAAGCCATCTCGTTCTTGCAGATTCTCGCATCTCTTCGGCTGAATAGTCAGTTATTCCGGTCTCTGATCATGCAAAGTACGCTGAACGTTTACAGCCACGATGACTGTCATTGCCAACATACCCGGTACGTAGATTTTACTCGTGATGCTTGACATGTACACTGAGGGTGTTCTAGCTGCAACTATTAGCGTTATCTGTTCTTCACGGTTTGTAACCACCTTGCTGCATTATCAAACACAGCAGCCGAAAAAGTACGTTCTGCGAAAAGCATTGGATCTCGAAGTGTTCTGACTGGAGTATAGAGCAGTGAACAACTTCACCTCCTACCGCGTCAACGAGGTATTTGAAGAGGAAACTGAGGATTATTCATCAAATGCGCACGCTCTCACTACAAACATCTGCGTATCGGGGTGAGCTCAACTTGTTCTGCACAAGGTATAAGACCGTAGACATGCTTACCCGCCTGCTGCAGGGGAATCTCGACCATCCCTCCAGACTCTGAGGGCAATGTCGCCAATGCTCGAAGTATTTCCGATACGTCGCGCGTCCAGGCTGTATGAGTCGCCTTGAACGTGTTGCAAGCACCCCATATGCGCCATCAAACAGCCTTCAATTGAATCTTTGGCCGCAAGAATGAGATCATTGCATACATCTCTTAGACTGTACATAGTCGTCTCTCCTGCTGACTAACGATTTGAAAGCTCACCGCACACTATCGTATACCATATCCTCTATTAAATTTCATCACTTTCGCACATTCCCTTGTGATGCATCCGAGACACTGAGTAGACTTGCGACCGTAGCAGCGCTTTCCTGTAGCCTCTTCTGCTTATCATAGAGCACCTGAACCGCCTTCGTCGTTTCCGCCATGAGTTTCTGCTCCGAGGGCAACTCTGTTGATGGGCCCGAAAGAAGGGGGAGTGCTCCGACGCCAGATGTTCTGAGGTGCTCGACGAGAGTTTGATGTGCTTGTTTCAACGCCGCTATGTCGGCTACGGGATGGTGAGCATGGGCAAAGGGTAAAGACCTTTGGACAAGAACCCCACACCTGCTGTCTGCATGGGATTATTTCCGGGGCGATATGCATGCTCTCTGCGTGTAAAAGACGGCGCCACAGCTTAGTTCCGTGCATTGCAACCCCGAGACTGCCTCACCTACATTCCGGCCAACGCACTCCGGGCCAAAGCTTGCACGCGTGCCAGTAGCTCCAAAGCCGCGTGCATATTTTGTTTGAACGTCTCTGGCGTATTGTACTCGGCATTGGTAAAGGACGGGTCTACGGCGAGGGATTGCTGGGAGAAGGTCCGAGAATCAAAGCCGTTCATGACATCGCTGAAGCCCAGTGATTGCGACGATTGAAAGGACTGAGACGATGGGAACGACTGTCCCGTTGCATAGAGAGCGCCCTGCGAGGTAGATTGGGAGAACTGAACGGGCAACATGGTGGCATGCACGTCGAGGGTTGCGTCGAGGAGGCCGCGTCGGTACTTCCCAATAGAGCAAGCGAGGCGGGAGGCTCAGGACACGTGGAGTTGGCGCTGGGATCATTGGAATGTGGCCAGTCGACGTTGCAGTGCTTTGCCCTCCGCTTCCTCTTTTCTTTGTCTCCTCCTCCACGACCATCACTTACGACCCCGACAACGACAAAGCGCGATGTTCGCTTGAGTGCCGAGGCCGTTGGGCCTTCGCCTCTCAAGCAGCAAGTTATAACCACTTGTTGGCCGCCGCAGCCTGAGCACCCCTCCCAACCCTCCCCGAGGCCATGGATACTCCAGAAGATCGACAACAAGAAGAAATCACCGCCCTGAAGAGCATATATGACGAGAACTTTATCGAGTGCCCCCCTCCCAAGGCCTGGAAGGTACGCACGTTTCTCTGACCCGTGGCTTCTGCCTGCTCGTGGCGATCGACCTTATATGGACTTCGTTTGCTAGGGCGCCACCAGACAACCCGAATTCATTATCCGCGTACACCACCCCGAGGAGGAGTTTGCTGCCAAAGTATGCTTTGATTTACACGTAAGGTGTGTGCATCACGAACCTGTGTACCGAGCATGATAATGAATCCCTCCGCTGTCTCTCCGCACGAGCAGGTTCCCCAAGACATATCCTACCCTCGCGAGCCCTACTTTCACCATTCAACGCCCCATTGTCGGTCTCAAACCACACGAAATCACGAAACTATCTAATGCTATTCACACGGAGGCCCAGAATAACAAGGGCAACGAAGTTGTATTTCAAGTGAGTCACTCGACCTATTCCCAGGCTCTTGCGCTGATGGAAATGCACTGTAGATTGTAACATTCACTCAAGATTGGATATTGACTCATATCACGCCGCCTATTGAGGTCATAGGCTCTCTGGCGACCGAGATGAGAAAGAGAGCCATTGCAGAAGAAGAGGTACGCTGTCTAGCTACTCGTACTACTGTATATGCTCATGATGTTCCCGTGACAGGCTCGTAGGCAGAGAGAAGAGGCAGAGATGGAAGAGGAGCAAGAGAAAGCTGTGCAGCGTGCAGAAGAGCTGCAGGAAGAGCTCAGGGCTGATGCTGAACGGCAGCAGGAGGAAGTAGAGTTTCAGAAGCTTCGAAAGCGAGCTTTTTCTGACGCAACAGAGATGCCCCAGTCGGAAGAGCTGACAGATCTGACTCCCATTGAGACGTTCCAGGAGGAGATACAATGGCAGGGCGCAAGTTTCATGGCTGTGAAGCTATTCCACCCAGAGAAAGGTGCTTCATCTCGCGACATCGGTCCTACTTTGAAGAAGCTAAATGATATCGTAGAATGCCTTGGCACGGTGTGGCAAGCGGATCCCATTACAGACGACCCTCATGCAAGTCTTCATCTCGAGGTACTCACGTTCACCTTCGAGTCGCGCTACTACTCGACCTCGCAAGGCCGCAAGAAGCTGAAGCAACTGGAGGCTGATATACGGCGACTTTGCTCTATTCGCCACAATAACCTCCTCGCGATTCTAGCCGTCAAGCTCACCACTCCTCATTCGAGCGGCCCTCCAAGGCTCGTTATGCTATGCGAAGGGCGCCCATCTGTCACGTTGGAAGACGTTCTTCAGGATACAGATTCGTTACGAGAAGACCGAGTCACAGTGTGTATTCACTCCGTCATCACTGGGTTCAAATTCTTACACCACTGCAGGAGTATCTTTCTCAGATACTGTCTGGCCTCAACGCCATCCACACGGTTGATCTCGTTCACCGTGGCCTGGTTTTGAAGTGGGTAGGGCTTGCTCCAGGTCAACGTCCAGGCCATCCCAAGCAAGTCAAGATCTTCAAAGTTTCGTATTATGTCAAGCTTCTCGATATGCACCGGTCCGATGCGTTCGGACCTGATATCGTTGATAGGCATACGGAGGATCTTCATCTGTCGGAAGGATGGTCAGTTGATGTCTTTCTGGAGATTATGCAGTCATTGACGTAGTTCGTTATAGGTTGGCCAAAGAGACTCTTGAATCACCGCTGGTCTATACTCGTGGTCGCGACATCCATGCTGCTGGTATCATTCTCCTTCAGATGTTGCTTGGACGCGACATTGTCGAACGGTATCCAGATGCCCATTCCGCTCTAGCTCACGGTAAGTGTCCGTATAACGATTCTGATCAGGTGCACTGACAACGTGATATAGCCATCACGTCACCTCGTTTGCATCAGATGGCAATGAACATGTTGTCGCCCTTGAAGAAGACCGTCAGCTGCTTCTCCCTCATCGCAGAATTGGCGGGAGCTCCCGTCAACAATGGCCAGCGCTCCCCCACCATTCCGATCGCAGGTGCGTGTTCACGGTGGGACGATGCTACGCTTTCTGCTGACACCGGTTCACATCCAGGGCCTAAGACCCCCATGCCACATCAGCAGTTCTATGGCTCTCCGGAGTCCGACTATTTCAAGGCTCCACCCCCGCTAAGGAGGCACAGCCGCTGGAAAGAAGACTGGGAAGAGCTTGAGCTTTTGGTATGTTTTCGTAACGATTCAAGAATCAGCTAGGTGCTTATGCACTCGCCACAGGGAAAGGGCGCGTTTGGTTCTGTCGTGAAAGCGCGGAATAAGATCGACTCTCTCATCTATGCCGTCAAGAAGATCAAACTTCGTGCTACGCAGAGCGATAGTAAGATCTTCCGCGAGGTCAACGCACTCAGTCGCCTCAACCACCGCTTTATCGTGCGGTACTACACCACTTGGGTTGAAACATCGGAGTTGGCTTCCACTACTGCATCCTCCGTCAATAGCGACTCTGGGACGTCGGTACCCGAGACTGCGGACGACAACGCCACTATGTCCGGTCACAGCACTGATTTGCTGACGTTCAACATGGACGATTTGCGCTCGAACGAGAGTCACCACTCTTTCCCCAGTATCAGGTTCACCAGGTCTGGCACCCCGGAGTCGAGTGGCAGTAGTCAAGAAAGCGATGAGATGTACGACGATCCCTTCCTCAATGACGGCCTACAGCTGCGACGGCCCCCTTCCGCTATGGCCGCGCCTTCCATCTCTCGGACGTTATATATTCAGATGGTGAGAGACATGTCAATTCGCTACTGTAAAGGTGCTTAAAGGACGCTTAATACAGGAATATGTCGAACGTCAGACGTTGAAAGAGGTGAGTTGCACTTGGCCAGGCAGTTAAGCGGTCATTGGTTAAAATCACCTCAGCGTATCGCGGAAGGTATATCGGAAAGCGAAGCTTGGAGGCTCTTTCAGCAGATTCTCGATGCTCTTGCGCACATGTCTGGTCTCGGTATTGTCAGTTAAATCACATCCCCGTCGTCTGAAGAAACGCTGACTCATTATGTGCTGCAGCTTCACCGTGACATCAAGCTCACAAACATCTTCATTGGTGAGTGAGATTTACATTTACTTGTTAGAACGCGAACTGACCAGTTATGTGTAGACGGTAAAGGTGACTGTAAAGGTGACTACATTGCTTCTCACACACGAGTGTTTCTTCTGAATGGTAGCTTGTAGTCGGAGACTTCGGACTCGCTACTTCAAGTCTTGCTGCTGTTGACCCATCAGATGTGACCAAGATAGTCCCGCGAGATGCGGATATGACCCTTGGTAAGCCCCGACAGTGAAATCCTCTCTACTTCGTATCTCACTTCACGACAGATGTGGGCACAAAGCTGTACATTGCACCTGAAGTCCAGTCCGGAAAGGGCGGTGCTCGCAATCACGCGAAGGCTGATATTTACAGTCTCGGGGTGGGTCACATCTCGTCGTTCCAACTCAAATTCACGCTGACATGTGGGATTCAGATCGTCTTCTTCGAGATGAACTACGTCTTCTCAACGGGCGCTGAACGCATTGATGTACTTGAGGGTCTCAGAAAGCCTGGTATCATATTTCCTCAGAGCTGGGAACCTCGCCGGAATCGTCAGCGACAGAGTGAGTTTGCAGCAGTGGATGTCATGGCTGAAACTAACACTTTTTCTGCGCAGTCATCACCTGGCTCCTACAGCATAACCCGAATGATCGCCCAACCGCTCTTGAGCTTTCGCAGAGTCCACTGCTCCCTCCACGTATGGAAGATGAGTTCATGAAGAATGCCGTAAAGATCATGGGTACGTGCTTGTCTGCTGCTTTCAGCACGCTGCCCTAAACATGTTTCATATCATCCACAGCAAAACCCGATTCGCCTCATCACCAAGCCATATTGTCTGCGCTCTTTGGACAACCACCTAAGCCGACTCGCGGGTTCTTGTACGACTCCGACATCGACATGTCCGACCACACCACACTCAATGGCATAGTTCACGACCGCATCGTTCAGACCTTCCGACTCCATGGTGCCATCGACATGGAACCCACACTCCTTTTACCACTCACCGCTGCAGATGACGACCAGAACAAAGCCCTATTCTTGGATAGACACGGAGAGGTTGTAACGTTACCAAACAACGCTCTTGCTCCATTTGCGAGACTCGCTGCTAGAGAAGACATCAAGAGAATCAAACGCTATCATATTGGGGATATCTATCGACCTATGTGCGTAAACCCCCCATGCCCCTAACATTTTGATCTCACTGTCCATCACAGACCCACTCCTGGACACCCAAAAGCTTTCAAAGCCGCTGTGTTCGACATCATCACTCCGGATATCGCGAACGGACAGCCTGCTGCAGCGGCTGAGGCTATCTCGATCGTTCACAACTGCATAGAGGGATTTGCGAACATGACTTCTTATGAAA
This sequence comes from Steccherinum ochraceum, assembly GCA_004332605.1. Taxonomy (NCBI): domain Eukaryota; kingdom Fungi; phylum Basidiomycota; class Agaricomycetes; order Polyporales; family Steccherinaceae; genus Steccherinum; species Steccherinum ochraceum. The sequence goes on from RWJN01000417.1 coordinate 20,430, forward strand.
TATGTATCTCTCATTCGAAGAGTGGGTCCTTCTCTTGGTTTCGTGTAGTCTCATGACTGATTCTCTACTGTTACAGTATATGATATTGCTCTAGGCCGAGTCTCACCCGATTTACGTTCAGAGGTTGTCAAAATTCTGGATCAGTCGAAGTCATCGCAGTCACAGAAGCGTTCCATTCTGCTCAGGAAAGGTGTTCCCCGTATCACCGTGGACGAACTTGAAGTGCTGCTTGATTTCGACGAGGACGTGAATGCCATCGTAGGCAAATTGGAGAAGGTGTCACCCCCTTTACTAGCTTTGCTGGATGGTCCCATCAGAGACATCAAAGCCACGATTCAATATGCTCAAGCAAGCGGCGTGACGCGGCCAATTCGGTTCTACCCCTTGTTCATGCTGTTCAATCCGACGATGTACTTCAAAGACGGCGTGTGTTTTGAAGTTGTGCGGCGTTCCAAGCGCAACGATGTCCTTGCTGTAGGCGGTCGGTAAGTCACCGAAGCAATCTATGCTCCTGGTGTATTCCTCAGGTTCTTATTATTTGATCCCAGGTACGACCATATCATCGGCCGCTATGCTCTACCGAAGCCAAAGTCCGACCCTATCTGTGCTATGGCGGTCCAGATTTCCCTGGAGAAGATTACACAGGCTCTGGCATCTTTCCAGAGCACTTCGCAGAGCACTATTCTCAAAGAGCGTCGTTCATATGGCTACTGGAGTCCCCGACGTTGCGATGTCTATGTCGTCTCCCACCAGGAAGGATACTTACAGGATCGTCTTGAAGTGACCGCTCTGCTCTGGCAAAACAATATCAGTGCGGACCTCATGTACGAGTTTGGGCTGCATATGGCTGAGCACGAGAATG